>CABFVX010004217.1:0-19225 GCA_902151425.1 Timema shepardi | reverse complement strand
ACGATACACAAAAGGTGTAGTCGACTACTTTTACTCGATTCTTCCCATCACTAGAGCTCACTGAGCATAGGACATGAGCAAAGCAGTGCTGCCAATTCACATTAATAAAATTCTTGCCAGAATTCATAAACAGTGTCTCGTTTCTCACTAGATATGAATAAATTATAGCTAGATTTTCAATAATCATTTTTTAACATAGTGGTTAAAGTCTGTTGCCAAATAAAATAATTGATTTATCTCTTTAAAATTATATAACTATATACATACTTTAAAATGTATGGACCTGAAAAAAAGAATCTTACCAGTTAAATAAGATGAAAATTAATTTTCTAGTATGCAGTGCAATCTTTAAAAAGAATTAATACTTCATGATTAAGAAAATATTTTTAGACAAGGCTGCACTCTAGTATACAATTAGTAAGTTAAGAAGATTTCATCCTGCTGCCCTCTACCAGAAGTGTGACAAAGTTTTTGCGTTAAACGTTCCTTTTGTTAAACCTCAAGTCGGCCAAAACGTTCCTTCTGTTAAACCTCAAGTCGGCCATTTGTGGATACAATTCCAATTTTTCACAAAAGCAGTTTTTTAAAAAACAATTGGAATGGATACCATTCCGAGTGGATACAATTCCAGCTTTAGTGGATATAATTCCAGTGGATACAATTCCGATTTTTCACAAAAGCAGTTTTTTACAAAACTATCGGAATGGATACCATTCCGAATGGATACAATTCAGTCCCCTCATCCAATGCACTATAAAGCCCTTTTGCGGTCTCTTTTGAACTTTAAGATGCACAGTTTCCATTATTTTGGCAGTGTCGGTTTGGCGTGCATCAACTCTCAACTTAAAATTATTGTTCTTAAAACTCAAGCATTTTTTCGTTTTTTTCACAACTAGGTTAGCATTCAGGAATTCTAGGTTAACAACTCTAGAATGTGTTAATTACATATAATTATTTCTGGTGCTAGTCGTAAAAAAACTACTCCACTCCGAGACTTAATAAAACGCATGTAACTTTTATCGTGGAGAAATCTACCTTTCATGCTCATCGGTGAGGATTACAAACTTTATTCCTTGTCTGGCATAAAAATAATTTAATATTTACATTAATAATAACTTTAATATATTTCAAGGTCATCAAGAAGTGACATTTGTACCCTTCACATTGGCTATTTAGGCGTCTAACTAATAAATAATTAAATAGAAAATGTGTTATAGTTAGAAGAAAAATGTAAAAATAAATAGTATTCTTTTAAAAGTGTATTAATAACTTGATTAAAATAATCAAAACAAATAATTTTAGATACAAATTTCTTACTATTAATATTTATAAATTTGTTTTAATTTTGCATGTTTATTTGTGTGGTTTAGTGAAGAGGTAGATAACATTATTTTAGGTTAAAAATTTAATAACCAAACAAACACTATAACAAGATAACAAGCTATATAAAAAAGGTGATGATGTGATCAACTGTTGATCGGTTGTGTTGAGTTGGTGATGTTCTCGACACAATTGTAGATGTTACAAGCATCTGTCCTGACTGCCTTGAAGACTTCTCTTAGACCCAGAGACTCGGCCACTGAGGACGGGGTACTATAACAGGAGGAAACACAGCTTGGTGATAATATAGTACCAGTGTAGTTCAGACAACTTCTGTTTTAATTACATAGTATTATATTACCAGTGTAGTTCAGACAACTGCTGTTTTAATTACATAGTATTATATTACCAGTATAGTTCACACAACTGTTGTTTTAATTACATAGTATTATATTACCAGTATAGTTCAGACAACTTCTGTTTTAATTACATAGTATTATATTACCAGTATAGTTCAGACAACTTCTGTTTTAATTACATAGTATTATATTACCAGTGTAGTTCAGACAACTGCTGTTTTAATTACATAGTATTATATTACCAGTATAGTTCAGACAACTGCTGTTTTAATTACATAGTATTATATTACCAGTGTAGTTCACACAACTGCTGTTTTAATTACATAGTATTATATTACCAGTATAGTTCACACAACTGTTGTTTTAATTACAGAGTATTATAGTACCAGTGTAGTTCAGACAACTGCTGTTTTAATTACATAGTATTATATTACCAGTGTAGTTCAGACAACTGCTGTTTTAATTACATAGTATTATATTACCAGTGTAGTTCACACAACTGTTGTTTTAATTACATAGTATTATATTACCAGTATAGTTCACACAACTGTTGTTTTAATTACATAGTATTATATTACCAGTATAGTTAAGACAAACTGTTGTTTTAATTACATAGTAGTATATTACCAGTATAGTTCAGACAAACTGTTGTTTTAATTACATAGTATTATATTACCAGTGTAGTTCAGAAAACTGCGGTTTTAATTACATAATATTATATTACCAGTGTAGTTCACACAACTGTTGTTTTAATTGCATAGTATTATATTACCAGTGTAGTTCAGACAACTTTTGTTTTAATTACATAATATTATATTACCAGCGTAGTTCAGACAACTGCTGTTTTAATTACATAGTATTATATTACCAGTGTAGTTCAGACAACTTTTGTTTTAATTACATAGTATTATATTACCAGTGTAGTTCAGACAACTTTTGTTTTAATTACATAGTATTATAGTACCAGTGTAGTTCAGACAACTTTTGTTTTAATTACATAGTATTATAGTACCAGTGTAGTTCAGACAACTGCTGTTTTAATTACATAGTATTATAGTACCAGTGTAGTTCAGACAACTGCTGTTTTAATTATATAGTATTATAGTAACAGTATAGTTCAGACAAACTGCTGAACAATCCACAACATTATCCTACAGTGCTATTCTGTGACCCCGTTAAAAATAAGTTTATTTGTTTTAGTATTTATAAATCTCTGTGTATAGCCAATTACTTTGATCTCTGAGCAATGCACTTTCATGATATTTGCTCTACAACTCATACAACTTTATATATAAGGTTTTCAACCCTAGAAAGATCTTTCATATTCACTTTAGAGTGTACCATATTTTAAAGTAACAAACCAAGTTTTAGATAACGTAGTATTCCTGCGCGGCTGAGCGCTTAATATCTACTCAAAGTGAAAATATTGCTCACTCGTTAGCCAGATACCAGAACGCTCTCTGTACAAGGTTCGCTTGGGGCTGCTTTCCCAGACGAGTCATCTCACAGAATATCCTGTTCTCACAGTCCGGATCCTCCAGGGACTTAGCCCCTCCATACTTATTGAGGATGGCCAGTAAAGGGTCGTCCAGGTCATCCATCTTTGTAACACCATCCAGGGACCTCTGGCGGTGCGGCAAATTCGATCTGAGGAGGTAAAGAGACAATTTATCGTCACATATGATGGTTTATTTTTCCTCCGCCGCGTTTGACAGCCCGTGCGGGATATCCACATTTTAGGACGCTGATGAAGTAAAGATAAGGAGATAGAATTTTGAAGAAATGCACCCGCCTTTGTGCAAAATCTTCTTCTCTTGTGGGCAAACCTATGCAGCGTTTTCAAGGGTTAGTAAATCACGAACATGGTGTACTAAGACGAAGTAGCCATGTTGCCCTGCAACTAGTTAAAACAGTTTTCAAGGGTTAGTAAATCACGAACATGGTGTACTAAGACGAAGTAACCATGTTGCCCTGCAACTAGTTAAAACAGTTTTCATTCAAAGGTCCTGGCTCAACCCCTCTCCGTCAGCATCCAGATAAACAGGATAAAACAGCTAACATGGCCTACCAAGGAACGCCAAGTAAAGCAATTTAAAGTAATTTCTAGGAATCAAAATACATTGTTTAAGTTATTTAAGGCATTCAAATAAAAACTAGATTTTTTTAGCTAGTTAATTTATATTTGAGCTTTTTATTAATTATATTACATTTATATTAAATAACATTTGCACATAATTTAATTTGACTTTCAATAGTTAAATATGTTTGTGTGCAGTGTTTTCATATATATAATATATATTTGACTAAATGGGACAAAGGTACTTTTAAATATTTATTTTATTTATTTGTTACGGTACTTAAGACAAAGTATAGTAATTATGTTTTATGTGTATGAGTCTACTTTAATTTTGAGTTACTGTTAAATACTTAGAAATATATCCTAAATATCATTTACGACCTAAAATTTATTAATTAACATTTAGAGGCCATATTGCCATTCTTATTGTAAAATTCGACCTCTTTTACTAAAATGGTGCATCTAATCGTCAGTAAATGAATGAAATTCACTTACATAAGATAAAAAACTTGAATCATGATATAAGGTACCATTCTTCCAATATACTGGATTGACGGTGACGGAGAAGTCGGAGTTCGAATCTTGGATGGGTGTAATGAAGAGTGTTTAAACACCTGTTTATCTTTAATTTCGTCACATAACTGTGGATAACTTTATATAAATTCTACTTTTCTCATGGCTCCCCCTCTCGTATGAATATCTGAACACCCTGCATGGGTTGTATGACGCGGTGCACATATTAAATTTATTTTAATTAACATTTTATGGTTAGTATGACTACACCAACTATATAGACACTTTTCTAACCCGCTATTAGAGAAATATCTACATGATCTTTCTCGAAATGGGGAGATACTCTTAATAAAATCCTAAAATTATTCAATTCATTATACGTTGAAGCTCAATATTTTGAATAAATAAGATTATTTTTTATTAATTTACTTATAATTTAATGCTGATTTATAATTAAGTGAATAAAATGTTCCCAAGGAAAGTTTCAAAAGGTGTATTTAGTTTCGCAAATCTAGATAAATCTCAAGTAGGCTACATGAATGTACACACTTTACATGGTTGATTGGATTTGCTCTTTGATGTATGTACACTATGTCTACCCTAGCCGGGATCATGTTAAACATAACTTTCACGTAACGTAACCTAACGTTAAGGTTCCCATGTTTTTAAATTGAAACTATCATGATGCAGTTAACTTAACGTTCACTTAACTTAGTTCTCCAATGGAGAATTATCAGGTACAGTGAACGTTAAGTGAAGGAAGGTACCATGTGATTTATTCAGCCAATCATGTAGCGAGTGACGTCAGTGGGGCTACTTAGTTCTCCATTTATTTGTTTATGGTGTGCAGGCCTATTATCTGGTCCCCCTTTTTTTTCGTAGCCTCATGTAACACTTTATTTTGTACATCCAGTCAAGCTTTTTATTACAAAGTGCTTGCAGCCCAATCATCCTTGAATGAATCGGTTTAGTTTTTGGCGCGCAAATTGTTTTCAAACAGTTTAAATTCTTTTGTTTTCCTTGAGTTGTTGCGTTTAAGTCACGTGAATCCTGATCACACACTAGTTTATTTGCTATGAGTGGACGTAAGGCAGGGCTCACACCGAGATGGTGAGGCTGTGGCAAAGCGTGCGTGTGGTGTGTGCCATACGTGTGGCACGCATGTGATGTGAATTTAAATGGTGAATATATGGCACAAAGCCAGTTTATGTGGCGTCTTTGCCATCGACAAACCACAAGTCACGTGGCTACGGCTACGGACATTATGATTACAGCCATGCGGCCACCACGCAAATTTAAACACGGTGGAGCCTAGTGGTGGCGGTATGATGCCACGCAACACGCCATACAGGCGCCACATCACCACCACACCCAGTGGGCGCCTTACGTTTAGTAAACATTACGTCAAGTTGATCGTGATCCTGGCATTATATAAGTATGCACAAACCTTGTTGGAAAGTAATATCTTATGACAGTGTTAGAGTAATGACTGGAGTTACTTTACTTACTGTGTGGAGTTGATATGAAGTATTGAGGGTGATATCGATGCCAGGAATAGTCCTAGAGGAATGAATGTAGCCAGCAAGCTGACAGCTTTCTTCAATATGCTCATCGTGTTTGGACCCTTACTGCTGCATAAACAATGATAATCACTTCAAAACACATTTCATTACAAAGCCTTCTTTGGATTGATATTTGGTTATCGAAGTATTAATGCAAACCTTATGTCTTTGTAGTCCACCAATAATACACTGGTTTTATATAGTTAAATTATACCCTGATTCTAATATACTTGTAAAATTACAACACCGTATTAATTATAATTAATTTTATATAGGCTACATTTTGATAATGAATAAATTTGGCAATATTAGGTTTGAAATAAATGATTAAACTGTAGCTTGGTTGATTACAACTCATTTCATCGGTATTCTTTACTATATAACCAATGTTGTTTAAGGTATTCTTTACTATATAACCAATGTTGTTTAAGGTATTCTTTACTATACAACCAATGTTGTCTAAGGTATTCTTTACTATATAACCAATGTTGTTTAAGGTATTCTTTATTATATAACCAATGTTGTTTAAGGTACCTATTCTTTATTATATAACCAATGTTGTTTAAGGTATTCTTTAATATATAACCAATGTTGTTTAAGGTATTTGGCTCTTTTGATTTCAGATAATCGATTTGTAGCTATATTTTTAAAATTATGTGCGTTTTAGCCATTACTTGTGAACTCCCTTGTATTTTTTTTTATGGAATTCCATAATATGTGAGTTAATGAAACCATTTATGCTAATGTTTAAGATAAGTCACTTACTTTATATAAATAAAGTAGATAATATTGTTATTTTCATTTTAATTCCAACTATTCATAGTGCAGCAACATCCACTGACAGGTCTGGAATTCTTACCTGCCCTGAGGTTATATCGTTGATAGGTGAGTTTCACATACGAGTAACAAGTGTGCGTGTAAATGTTTTAAGAATATTAAATCTTATAATTTACGGGCAGATCCTAACATTAACAAAACCACTTGGTAAAAGCCCGAAATATCTGATTAAATGTTATATTTTGAACTTTTACTAGTTTAAAAGTTCAAAATGTAAACATTTAGTTACATATGTTGGATTTTTCCAACCGATATTGTCAAAGTTAGGATTCACCGGTAAATTCTAATATGTACAATTCCTTGAGCATTTACAGTAACATATATACATAAAATATGATATTGATATATGCAATAGAAGTAATAGAAATACCTAATTAATTTCAAGGCAGTAAGATCGAATAAAGCAATTATATTGAGGGCCCCCTCTTAATTTTACAAACCTACGAGGTAAGAGCGTAGAAAGTTAATTTTCCTTGGGTTAATGGGTTGGGATCTGTTAAGAGATTTTACTAAACATTTTGCCAATAAAAGAACCATCCTTAAACTGCTTAAGGCTTTTTTACCATGGTTTTTGACCCCCTGCCCTTAGGATAGGGATTGCCAGATTTTCCATCATCTCCCCCTCCAATTTTACTTAATCTTTTATGAGTTTGTAAATTAAATTATTAAAGAATTATAATAAAGCGAGTGATATTAATTTTATTTATATAAAACAAAGAAAATTAATTACTTAAATGGGGATAATCAATGAATAAAAATTAAACATTTCAGAATTTTCTGACAAAACAAAATATTTTTAGATTTTGTACCACCATAAAAATTGACAAATAAACATTACATAAGATTAATTCAGATCCCCCTTCCCCTATCACCATGGTGATAAAACTTGAGAAAATACTGAATCGCCCTTCCCCTATCACCATGGTGATAAGACTTAAGAAAATACTGAATCCCCCTTCCCCTATCACCTTGGTGATAAAACTTGAGAAAATACTGAACTCCCCTTCCCCTATCACCATGGTGATAAAACTTAAGAAAATACTGAATCCCTCTTCCCCTATCACCTTGGTGATAAAACTTGAGAAAATACTGAATCCCTCTTCCCCTATCACCATGGTGATAAAACTTGAGAAAATACTGAATCCCCCTTCCCCTATCACCTTGGTGATAAAACTTGAGAAAATACTGAATCCCTCTTCCCCTATCACCTTGGTGATAAAACTTGAGAAAATACTGAATCCCCCTTCCCCTATCACCATGGTGATAAAACTTAAGAAAATACTGAATCCCGCTAACCCTCAAAACCCCTACAAAGTGTAATGACCTCTCTCACCCCGTGTCTCTGTTCTTGTCATGACTATACATGTGTAGATGATGAGATTAATGTTCTGTAAATAATCTGTACAGCAACAGTATGTAACTCTACCAACACTAAATTAGAGCTAAAACTTTGATCATGCTCAAAAAAATTAATAACACTCCGATTAATACTCGAAAATTAACAATATAAGCCTATTCAATAACAAATGACTATATCAGAGGCCCTTAGCGTTAAGCCATTTTAATGAGAACCTTAATAGTTAAAACTAAACACGTTTAAATATAAAATTTAACTCAATTCAAATAAATACACAAGCTTAGATGCAAAATCAAATATTAAACAAATCACATTCAAATTACCAAAAGCTATATTTTTATTGGTGAAAATGATATTTCCGTGGGAAAATACTTAAGTATCTATACTAGATATGTTTGTATCCAACAACGGCTTAAGTAACTGCTACATCGCGCACTAACCTTCAAACCACGAGTATAAGCCGAGCATATTTCTTAACGCGCGCGTTAAAGCAGGGGTTCTCAAACTGTGCATCACGAAGAAATGGGGCTATAAGGAATTTATAAATTATGGTCTAATGCAGCCTGCACATTTTCAATGCTCGTACATAGTTTAAAGAATTGAATAAATCTGACAATAAAATACATATTTTTTTCTTGTGGAAGCGCTCCCTTCATATTCTTTCCGGATTATGAAGCTCCTTGAAAACTTGGCCTGAAATTGTGCACACTTTCTTCCCTGCAGTCTGAAAATGGACTGAGACAAGGTCAAGCAATGTATATATATATATTTGGTACAGGAGTATCGCAAGGAAAATCTAATACCTCATCCACACTCTCGCCGAGACGACCCGAGACAATCCGAGACAGGCCAAGTGACGTGAGATTTGAATCCTGGTGCCCCTCCCACTCTCGCCGAAACGACCCGAGACAGGCCGAGCGCGAGAGGTGATAGTGTGGACGAGAGGTGAGAGTGTGGAGAGTAGCTCTCATCCTCCCTCACTTCACACAGTCCCAGCGAGACATCTCGGCGAGAGTGTGCACGAGGCATAATATATTGTGAAGGGTGGCACGATCTCTAAAAGTTTGGGAACCTGAACATGTACCAGAGTTTTACGACTCGCTTGTCACTCACCTGTAGGTATCAGCACTCACCTGTGGGGATCAGCACTCACCTGTAGGTATCAGCACTCACCTGTGGGTATCAGCACTCACCTGGGGGAATCAGCACTCACCTGTGGGTATCAGCTCTCACCTGTGGGGATCAGCAGCCTGTTTTTTCCCTGGTCTCTCCGCAGGGGAGGGTGATATCTGGAACGTGTACGGGTGTGAGTTTGTGACCGGAGAGGACGTGTAGCTGGTCGACTTGATGTCACTCTCAAACTTGCCGCTGCTTGTGAAAGTAGGCTGTAGGCCTCTTGGAGGAATGCTGACATGAGCGTCGATAAATGCACCCGGATTATAGCCTTCATTGCTAAAACTACCTGGGTGGACAATATGCTGAGGGGTTTCCTTTGGAATCGGTTTGGAAAAGTATTTACCGTTGAAACTTTCATCAGGATTATAATGTGGATTAAAATTTGTAGTAGATTTTGGGAAATCTCCACTATCGCTTTTATATTCCTCAGGTTGCGGTTTGTAGTTTTGAGTAGCTTTTAATATGTCCTCTATACTCAAACTGCCACCTGACGGGGCTTGATTGCTGTAACTTGAAATATCTTTCGAGAACTCTTCCTTAGCGATTTGTTGATGTTGTGAATTGTGTTGCAGTTTCCCATTTTGTAAAAGATCAAATACATTTTGGTCATTAGAGTTTTCATCAGAAATATACGGGGGTTTAAAGTTTTGAGTGGATTTGAGGAAGTGTCCGTTATCAAACAAGTTTTTATTTTCTTCAGGCTGGGCTTTGTATTGATCGATGGCTTTCAAAATATCTTCTATGTCAAAATTGTCATCGGAATTCGGTTGATTTTTATAACTTGAAATGTCTTTTAAGTACTCTTCTTTGGCAATTTGCTTATGTTCTGGTATATGCTGTGGATTTTGAAGAGCTTTGAATATATTCTCGTCGTAGGGAACATTTTTACCAGAGTTTTGTAGTGGTGTGTCATTCATTGGTAGTTCTTGGTTTTTCATATATTTAAAGTAATCTTCTTGTGTGAATGATTCTTTTTGTGGTGTTTTGATATCTTGTGGGTTTGAGTCTGACATATAATCTTTGAATAGTTTTAAGTAATCATACTCTGTGTCAGCAGATTTGTGGGTATCGTCGTTCTTATTTTTATTATTTCGTGGGACTTCCCTTGATTTGTGGTCATGGAACATTTTCAACAGATGAGGGTTAGGGGGAAAACTTAGCCCCGTCTTGAGTTTTGGATTTGTTTTATCTTGAGAGTGTTTATATTTTAGTAGCTTCATGTGCTCTTGTTGCAAATACGCCTCGTGGTCTGGGTTCGATTTGGACGATTGTTGGAATTCTGGGTCGGGAAAGGACCCCAGCATGGGACTAGGTATGAACTTCTTTTCGTCTTTCTGGGGCAGAGCGCTGAAAAAGAATATAAAATGTTGGGTTTAGAGCACAAACACCGTCTTTTAGAAATATTACAGAAAAACACATTAACATACAGTGCTATCAATATTATTTAGCTTAATAAATCACTTTACCTTCCAACATTAAAACTATTTGGGTTTTGTACTACTAAATTTTAGCTCAACTTACTTACTTAATGGATATTTTTCGGACATACCCCTCATAATTTTCTGACATATATTATTGTATGATTATAATTAGCTAAAAAAGTTATTTAAATGATTTTAATTAAAAACTCACATAATAAGCTATACTTAAATATCTGAGATAATTAAAATTAAGGTTATGTGTTTAGTGTGATTAATAAACGATATTTGGTAGTTTTCTGTCGTTGTCATAAACCCTTTATTCAACAGAAGATATCTATGCTCTCTCGCCAAATGTAGGGGAGAATCGGGTGGTAACGGACACCTAAGGTTTTAAATTTAATTTATAAATTTATTAAGTGAAAATGAGACAAATGACATGTCAATATTAAGATTAAATATGTATTTATATACCTGCTGTATTATCATAACTTATAGAAACTATTCTTCTTTCGAGACTCATTAAAAATATTCTTGATTCAGTTTTAAAAAGTACTTTCGGGTAGTACTGAACATAATACAATATTACAATTTTTTAATCAAATTTGGACACCAAACTTCTCTTATTGTCTTAAGAAGTTTTATAAAAAGTATCACATTGATAAAAAGAGGGATTTAATTCTGTATTGGCACCATTTTCGTGCGCCCACCTATGGCAAAAGTCGCACTTTATTCAATTTTCGTCGAAATTTTCTCCACTTATTATGCACTAGATTTTATATTCAACTTGTTCGCTCATATGCTGTGCCAAAATTTTGTTAAATTTTATGGTTTTTTTATGTATTTTTTATTTTTTTGTAGTGACTTCTAACTTAGTTTTTGAGTACTACATTTTCGTGAATTGTTTTTTCTTCTGAGCTTTATAAGGACTTGATGTTAGTATTTCTCTCTTCTTCTAACATATAACTAGCGTTCTGCAGCGATAGGAACTGGTAACACTTGTAAGATCATGGTGTGGAAAATTCCAGTTGAAGGAGCAGATGACTGGAGTCTTTTATGTTGAAGTTGACTGTTGTGAAGTCATAGAAGTAAATAACAGTGTAGTTTGAAATTGTGCAGATATATAAGTTGAGGATATGGGAGATTCAAATGTTGGCTGTGAAATTTCATGTCTCGAATTTGTTGTAAGTGGAGTCTTAGGAGATGTTGATTGTAGATTTCCTGGTTCATTTTTCAATAGCTCTGAGTCTTCATAGACAAAGTCAGCAATATCTAGTCCTTGGGATGGCAAATAGTCCAAATCTGTGAATATGATTGGATTATACGAATGTATACCTGTACATTCAAACGCGTTTTTAGCTATATCCATTCGGCCAATTTTGGTAAAAGCATATTTTACTAATCTAACTACAACATAAGTTTTATCCTGGGAAAAGGATTATACCGCATCGAAATAGCACAAGCCACATTATATGAGTTTTTAAAGGGCTTTATTATGGTCCTATAAAGTGGTTGCAATTCGTGCGTTGTGTGGGAGGGGAAAATTAACATATGGACATTGAGTTGACGTGCAAACAGAATCACGTCAAGCTCCTTGTGCGGTGACCATCTAAAATGAGCAGCACAGGTTCATATTCAGTGGAGTGGACACGTTTGATGAACTCTTGAAGCCACTTCAGAAAAATTCACTAGTTTGAGCTGCAAACAAACTTCCAGGGGGTGCACCAATCATGAGGCGGTTGTTCATCTTCTGCCTAGGAAATCATCTGAATTGAAAATTCTACATGCATAAAAGGAATATCCACGTTGAAGTTTATTACATTTGTCAAAAAATCTAGAAAACTGAGGTATGTTGAAACCAACTGCTCATTGCATGATAGTAGATTCAGTTGTTCTTAATGTGATTTCAGGGTGTCGTTTCATAAAATCATAGTAGAAGTCCTTACCAGCACACATCTTTTCCTTGTTGAAGCGGTGATCAAGTTTCAAGGCTTCGGCCACATCGAAAGCCAACTTCCCAAACTACCCATGACTCAGTGGCATCAAACGGTTATCAAGCTCTTTAATGTGTTTTACAAGTTCCTCTTCAAAACATTTTGAGAAAGTAAGTTTGAGTAACCCCATATCAGGACTTATTTTTACTTCATTATCTAATTTTAACTTCGCTACTCTGTCTCTTAAAGAGCTTTTAGGTACAGCGTATGCATTTGCCGCCTGTCTCACAGTCATAGTGTTACTTAAAACTTTCTCTGCGGCTAATTTCATGAACTCCCCATGTCACTTCCCACGTAAGCCTACATTTCCTTTTTATTTAATTTATACATAGTGTAAAATTCCAAAATTGGTTGGCTACCTGAAAGAAAAAGTTACATGAATAATCATATATATGTATATATATATGATTATTCATATAATATATATATATATTACCTAACCTAAAATTAGGTGTTTTATTTGTAGCTTAAGCTTTATCTGTGGTCAATGTTATTAAAAACTGTGTGGAATCCTTTAGTGTGTCCGGTACTGGATGAAAACAACTTGTCCGATACTAGCCGGTCTGTATGGCAATAAAATAATGGTAGTCATTATAATAATACTTTCTTTGTTGACCAAATAAATATAATAGCTTATTCATGAGTTTACTCTTTATCTTATATACAATAACAAATTAATTGTAATTATCGTGTGAGAATGAGAAGTATTGAAAATGTAGTTGAAACAGAGAAACTACACAAACACTCGTGGGACCCGTGCGGCTCAAGAACGCGCCTTCAACTAACGGTTGTCTTTGGCTGCAAGCAAAAGGAGTAATACTATACCTGAAAGGGCTCTCTAGCTATTGGTAGCTTACTGAAAAATGATCTATCCGATACTATACGACTCTCTCCTAATGTTAGGTTAGATTGGGTTAGTTTATAATGTATTTCAATAATTATTTTAAAATTAATTTAAATAATTATTTTAAAATGAAATATCTGTAGATGCTGATAATTAAGGGATATGTCCAAGCTATACGTATCCAGCGAACTAGGTAGATAGAAATATTGTTTTATAAACCTGGATCCGTATGATCTTAATATTAACACTTCAGGTTTTATATTGTGTTAAATATGTTTAATAACACTTTTTTTTGGTATTGGTGTTTATTCTGTAATATTTCTAAAATAAAGTGTTTATGCTCTAGACCATAAATGTGTTACGAAAAGCTACATCACCCAAATTCGTTATTTAAATAGTTTTAAAAAAAACTCTTAGATTCTGATAAATTAAATGGATTGGTTTTATTTAAAAATGCATTTAAAATAACTTCAATATAATTTGTATTCTGGTACGTGTATACTACATATTTTTTGATATCAATGTTTTCAGTAAAATAAAGAGTAATAAAATTTGAATCAATTTTTAAATATTTGTGTGTAGCCTATGGGCGTAGGGAGAATTTAATTAGGGGGGGGGGGGGGCGGGCGGGAAGTTCAAAATCATCAGTTTATGACATTATGTTAAAACTTTTTTTATAAAACCAAAAGAAATAAGAGCATTGTTACTCTATACAGTAGTGGCAAAACTTTATTTGTGTAAGAGGGGAGGTTTAAAGTATTTTTAGGGACTTTATACCTTTCTCTCCCCCAGTTAATATTATAAAATGGTATGCTCCTAGAATCTATTTATAGTGAACCCTTGTTGGACGTTCTTTGAAAATTATAATCTTTTAACAGCTATTTAGAGTAGTGTTCATCCCGAGGTTTTTGGAAATTTTTATATTCCTAAATGTTATTTGGAATAGTCCTCTTTCAGCAAATTTTAAAAAATGTTGACGATTCTAATAGATAATTTAAGAAGTGATCACCATAATTTTTTGTATAACTTAGATTCCATAAAACCTATGTAAAGTGGTCTTCAACAATTTTTTTAAAATTTGAAATGCCCTAGAGACTGTGTAAAACGCTCTTTGCATGATTATTATTATTTTTTATTTAGAAAATTAGATGCCCTTAAAAACAATTTGAAGCGGTCTTCCACAAGCACATTTTAAAAATTAGATGCCCTTAGAATTATTAAAAAATGTCTTCCCCCAAAATATGTTTGGAAATTGAAAACACGTATAAGTATAAGCTAATTGGAATGGTATAAGTTTGGATATTAAAAATATATGATATGCAAATATAATCTATTTGGAGTGGCCCCTTACAGTTATTTCTTTTAAAAATCAAATGTCTCTAAAAACCATTTAGATTTAAATTCGTCTGGAAATTTTTTGAAAATTAAATGCCTCTATAAGCAATTTGGAGTGGTAATTCCCTGGTAAATTTAAGAAAAGTGAGTACCTCTATAATTTATTTGAAGTTTGATACAATGCCATCTTAAGCTACATATTAAAAACTTTGGAAAATTTTGGGGGGTTTGAGCACCCTAAACACCCTTCCTACGCCCAAGAATGCCTAACAAATTCAACATTATTGACGCCATCAATGACAATAGAAATCATTTATATATTAATAATAAAAAAATCTGGCTGGTTACTGGAACAATATACCATTTTAAATGATGTTACCATAAAATTTGTCTTATATTATATTTTAATGTTAAATATTTTTTAATAATTGTAATAAATTACCAAAACTATTTACAAGCTAGACAGAAAAGCAAGACTAAAGTTCGTTGTTTAATTAAATGTTCAATTTTAAGTAAAACCAAAACATGAATATTTATGCACAGCTTATAAGAAGGTTTGGAATATATATATATTATTGTCATTGTGATGAAAAAAAAGTATTCTTATCTAATTAACAACAATTTGTGTCTATCAACATAAAAAATACCAATCATTAATAAACTCATTTGCATATCACTGATGGAATATAAAATGTAAAGAAACGATTCTAAACAAATTTGATACAATACGTCTAAATTATCATTATATTTATTTATTATCTGTTCTGTATTACGACAGGTCAATTCTTTTTGTCGGTGAATTGGACCGCCATACGCCCTGTCCTTCTTCAACTCCCAGAATTGTCTTAGTTATATTATAATATATTATATTACTTAATTATACCAAAACACAAAATTTATAATAGTGAATATTTGTTCAAAGAAAAAAAATTAAAAAACTAGTTATTTAATTGGATAAATCATAATATCTCCGTGGTGAACGTATATTAAAAAAATATAATCGATTTTAATAAAGAAAAAACTTATTGTTCTACCATAGCCTATTAATATAAATCCTATCAAAACATATTTGCATTATACTAATAAGTTAGGGGTCCAGAAGGTAGATTTTAGATTAAGTGTACCCACATTTGCGTGGAGTAATGTCGGAAAATATTTGAGTAAATCCACGGTCAAGAAAACCAGACATGATTTTAAGAACACCCCCAGGTTCATTTAGACAATATGGGCCTGACGTTAAGTTTGTACGGGTCCGTCTTTTAGATCGTACAGATCGGGCCTTTATTACTTGGTTATTATTATTATTATTATTATTATTATTAGCACCACGTATTACTACCCGTTCGGGTTATACGCACTTACGCTAATGTGTAATGGTAGGGTGATTGTGAGATGAAATGGAGGACCTACAGTTTAACATGGAATCCGAACCACGGTGGAGGCCTGGCATTCCCCACATTCAGAAGTGAAGGAAGGGTTTGGCAATCAGATAAATCTGTGCCGGGACCGAGGATTGAACCCCGGCCGCCAGCATAGATGTCTGACACCTTACCCCTAGACCACCAGGTCACCACTTTGTTATTAACATGTCCTGCCTCTTATTCTTGGGTAGAGTCGGAGTAAAATATATATTGAAAATCAATCAATTATTTATTTAATGTCATTACTGTTCTGAACAGATTTGTCTGCGAAGCACTGGTTCAGGAACGGGGACTACTCAGCCTTGTGAGCAAATGAGGAGCTACTTGTATAATGAAGTCACAGTTCATGTCTAAAACAATCCATTGGGTTATTATTACATAAGAGTGTCCTTGGTATATATTATATATTGTCCTATGAACAAACAGTTTCTCTCTCTCTCTCTCTCTCTCTCTCTCTCTCTCTCCACCCACCTGGTGGTGTCTCTCTCCTTGCCAGGTGGTACCGCCATTAGAGGCGTGGTTATCCTCTCCGTGTGTGGAGTGGTTATGTTCACATGTGTCATGTTGGGATTTGTGTGCTCGATTATTTTCTCGGTAACTTCTATACCTGAACACACACCCAACAACAACACACATGGCAACACAAGCAGTAGAATCTGAAACATAGGACAGTTCCGTCAGCTAACACTGACATTACAAGATTGAAACAAGGGACAGTTCTGTCAGCTAACACTGACATTACAAAGTTGAAACATGGGAGAGTTCCGTCAGCTAACACTGACATTACAAGATTGAAACAGGGACAGTTCTGTCAGCTAACCCTGACATCACGAGGTTCAAACAAGGGACAGTTACTATCAACTAACCCTGACATTACAAGGTCAAAACTAGGGACAGTTCTGTCAGCTAACCCTGATATTACAAGGTCGAAACAAAGGACAGTTACTATCACCTAACCTTGACATTACAAGGTTGAAACAAGGGACAGTTCTGTCAGCTAACCCTGATATTACAAGGTCGAAAAAGGGGACAGTTCTGTCAGCTAACACTGACATTACAAGATTGAAACTAGGGACAGTTCTGTCAGCTAACCCTGACATTACAAGGTCGAAAAAGGGGACAGTTCTGTCAGCTAACACTGACATTACAAGGTCGAAAAAGGGGACAGTTACTATCACCTAACCCTGACATTACAAGGTTGAAACAAGGGACAGTTTTGTCAGCTAACCCTGTCATTACAAGGTCAAAAATAGGGACGGTTCTGTCAGCTAACACTGACATTACAAGGTTGAAACTAGGGACAGTTCCATCAGCTAACATTGACATTACAAGGTCGAAACAAGGGACAGTTCTGTCAGCTAACCCTGAAATTACAAGGTCGAAACAAGGGACAGTTCCTGTTAGCTAACCCTGACATTACAAGGTCGAAAAAAGGGACAGTTACTATCAGCTAACACTGACATTACAACGTTGAAACAAGGGACAGTTCCTGTTAGTCAAAACTGACATTGCAAGGTCCAAACAAGGGACAGTTACTATCAGCTAACACTGAAATTACAAGGTCTAAACAAGGGACAGTTCTGTCAGCTAACCCTGACATTACAACGTTGAAACATGGGACAGTTCCCGTTAGCTAACCCTGAAATTACAAGGTCTAAAAAGGGATAGTTCTGTCAGTTAACCCTGAAATTACAGGGTCGAAACAAGGGACAGTTCCTGTTAGCTATCCCTGATATTACAAGGTCGAAACATGGGTGAGTTCCTGTTAGCCAACACTGGCATTACAAGGTCGAAACAAGGGACAGTTCAATCAGCTAACCCTGACATTACAAGGTCGAAACAATGGACAGTTCCTGTTAGCCAACACTGTCATTACAAGGTCGAAACAAAGGACAGTTTCTGTTAGCCAACACTGGCATTACAAGGTTGAAACAAGGGACAGTTCAATCAGATAACATTGACATTACAAGGTCAAAACAAGGGACAGTTCTGTAAGCTAACCCTGACATTACAAGTTTGAAACAATGGACAGTTCCTGTTAGCCAACACTGACATTACAAGGTCGAGACAAGGGACAGTTCCTGTTAGTCAACACTGACATTACAAGGTTGAAACATGGGGCAGTTCCATCCGATAACACTTACATTACAAGGTTGAACCATGGGACAGTTTCGTCAACTTACACTGACATTACAAGGTTGAAACATGGGACAGTTGTGTCAGCTAACACTGACATAACAAGGTCGAAACAAGGGACAGTTCCTGTTAGTCAACACTAACATTACAAGGTTGAAACATGGGACAGTTCGTCAACTAACACTGACATTACAAGGTTGAAACATGGGACAGTTGTGTCAGCTAACTCTGACATTTCATGATTGAAACATGGAACAGTTCCGTCAGCTAACACTTACATTACAAGGTAGAAACAAGGGACAGTTCCTGTTAATCAACACTAACATTACAAGAATGAAACATGGGACAGTTACTATCAGCTAACACTGACATTACAAGGTTGAAACATGGGACAGTTCCGTCAACTAACACTGACATTACAAGGTTGAAACATGGGAGAGTTGTGTCAGCTAACACTGACATTACATGATTGAAACATGGAACAGTTCCGTCAGCTAACACTTTCATTACAAGGTTGAAACTTGGGACAGTTCCGTCAACTAACACTGACATTACAAGGTTGAAACAAGGGACAGTTCCTGTTAGCCAACACTGACATTACAAGGTTGAAACATGGGACAGTTCCGTCAACTAACACTGACATTACAAGGTTGAAACAAGGGACAGTTCCTGTTAGCCAACACTGACATTACAAGGTTGAAACATGGGACAGTTACTATCAGTTAACCCTGACATTACAAGGTTGAAACATGGGACAGTTACTATCAGCTAACCCTGACATTACAAGGTTGAAACATGGGACAGTTCCTGTTAGCCAACACTGACATTACAAGGTTGAAACAAGGGACAGTTCCTGTTAGCCAACACTGACATTAC
>CABFVX010004216.1:41545-63967 GCA_902151425.1 Timema shepardi | reverse complement strand
CCCCCCCCATACATCACCTTTTTAAAACCATAGTGTGTTATGTAAGTATACCCTTAGATAATACATAAACATTTTTGTATAGTTAGAAGCTAAAAGTATGGAAACAGTGTTGAAACATTAAAAAATTATCTAATGTAAGGAAAGGAAGGTAAGCCAGCCTGAAATTTGTCTCTTAATTTATTCATACTCTCTTCATATTTCCATTTTATGATCACTTTCATAGTTACACGTGATTTTTAAACTATCAGAAATATTCCTTATTCATATCAACAAAGATAAAAAAGCACCCCAAAAAATTGACAATTATTCCATATTTAAAAATTAGGAGAGGAACTAAAGCTGGCAATATTCCCAGATAAGAAGTTGCCATATTAATACTACAAGATGGAGTGTTGAATTTATTTATAGGTATATTACAGGTGAATTATCAATTTTTTCTGCGACCTATCACTTACCACCCTGGGAATCTCTAAAACTGAGCGTAAAGGGAGGGTTTGAGACAAGTTGCTCTCTGAAGGGGCTCCAAACATCCCCTAACAGAAGTTAACTCCTATCACGATAATTGAGAGATGAAGCAAAATGTACTGTAGGTCTCTGTAAAAAGAGTAAGAAGCCATGGCTTGGCATTGAATGTTCATAATTACTAGAGGAAAGGAGGGAAGCAAAATTACATATGTTAAAAAGTCATAGTGAATTGAGGGTGGACACATTTATCATTGCAAAATGGAAGGCAAGTGCCACATTTAGAAAGAACGAGAGCATTAAAGGCTGGCATTAGCGAGATAGAACAAAATAGCAAACATAACAATATAAGGGAACTTCATTTAGGTATTAACAGATATAGGAAAAGTTATCAAGCTAGAGCCAATTTAGTTAGTGATGGTAGATATTTGCGATGTTTTGAGTAGATGGAACAACTTCTTCAATCAAATTTTGAATGTTCACGAAAAATCCGATTTAGGTAAGGCTAACAAAATCCATACTGCTGAGCCACTACTCACAGAGCCAAGTATTAGTGAAGTCAAAGAAGCTATTAAAAATGTAAAGGATCATAAAGCTCCAGGTATAGATTCAATACCATCAGAGTTAATAAGGGGAGAGGGTGAAATTTTATTAATAGAAATTCATAAACATTTTTATTCCACATGGAAACATTATGTATTACCTCAAGAATGGAAGGAAAGTATGATAGTATCCATTTTCAAAAAGGGAGATAAAACAGACTAATAACTATAGCTGTATCTCACTGCTACCAACATGTTACAAAATTGTATCCAACATAATTTTAATGAAATTGACGCCATATCCAGAGGAAATAATTGGGGGGATAAACGGTGTGGATTTTGAAAAAATAGATCAACAACAGATCACATTTTTACTATGAGGCACATATTAGATAAAAAGTGGGAATTCAACATGACAATACATCAATTATACATAGTTTTAAAAAAAAGCCCATGATTCATTTAAAAGAATAAAATTATATGAAATTTTAGTTAAGTTTGGAATACCCAAAAAAACTGGTCAATCTAATTGAGGTATGTTTGACTAATACACGTTGCAGGGTGCAGGTTGGATATCACTTATCAGATACTTTTGAAATACACAATGGATTGAAACAAGGAGATGCACTTTCCCTATTACTCCTTAATCTAGAAGAGTCAGGGCCGAATTTCCCACTAGGTCGCCTAGGCCTAGAGCAGCACTATTCTGGGGGCGGCATGGTATTATGATATATCTTTCCCCCTAATCATATTTTGTATTTTAATATTTCATTAACCACATGGAAGTATATCGTCCCCCCCTCAACAATGTTATTGTGAATCATCCTTCAACTTCCTCTGGTTGTATTGTCTTAGTTGTTCCTTCAGTTAGATAATAAATGCTTCCAGAGCAGATATCGTCAACATCAACAGGTGTTAATTCTGGTGACAGTGACAATAACATACCTCTATATCCCAATGATGACGTAAACTGTACAACTGCAATAGTAGTAATACCAGAAAATGCAGCTCTCAATCACCAGGGACTTATTTTGCACCATGTGAGGACCCAGACCTGTGGGGGGAAATTAATTGTGAATTACGAGATTATGTGACAATTCACGGTGTTGAACAAAACTTGGACGCAGACTTCAGTGTTTCAAAGCGTAAGTATCCTGATAAAGAAAGACATATAGCAAGGCACATCAACTATGGGCGAGGACAGGTTATCGGACATGGCATTGCTGAACATTGAGGGAAAGATGCTGAAGGATATGAATTTCAACGGCATTATCAATGCCTTTGCCCAATTAAAAGCAAGAAGTAATACTTTCCCAAAATAAGAAGTGACAGTGAACTGACAAGGGAAGAAGTGATTTCACTGCATAACTATTAACATTTGTAAATTTTAGCATTTTTTACAAGAAGTTAATTAAATCAGTACGGTATTGTTATAACTTTATGTATATTGTTTAGAAGCATACATTTTGCTATGCATAACATTGTAGTTTGTAGTTATTATTTTACTAAATTCTGTAGGATCTACCTGTTAACCTGTAATTGCTCACACTCATTTTTTGTCGGTTAAAATTTATATTGTTGGAATAATATTATTGTACATGGCTATTGGTTTTATAAAGGTATTATTTGAAAATGTAATTGAAAACCAAAATTATAATAAAAAACTTAAAATGATGCATAAAAGTGTATCACCCTCCTTTAGGAAAGGCGGATGGGTGGAGCCTACAGGCGGCAAGGTGGTCAATTCGGCCCTGCTTAGAGTATGCTATTAGGGTAATGCTAGAGCATAGGTAAAGGTTGACATTAAACAATACAATGCAGATATTAGACTATGTGGATGATTTAGCTTTGTTGGTTAATATTAAGGAAGCTCTTTCAAGAAATTCAGAAATTTTATTAGAGGCTAGTAAGGAAATAGGCATAGAACTGAATGTTGAAAAGACGTATATGATAACACAGAAAACACAGATTGAGGATAATAATTTAGATATCACAGCAAACAACATATCATTTGATAGGGTTAATTAATTCAAATATTTAGTAATAATTTTAGCTAGCAATAACAATATTAGATTGGAAATTAGGAAAAGAATACAGTCGGGAAATGCTTGTTACTACTCAGCCAGTAAGTTGTTGACATCTCACTTATTGTCAAGAAATGTAAAACTCAAAATACAGTCATTTTTACTGGTTGTTCTCTATGGATGTGAAACATGGCCTCTTACCTTAAATGACAAAAATAAATTTAGGGTGTTCAAAAACAAGGTTCTAAGGAAGAAATTTGGTCCAAAAAGGGATGAGGCTACTGAGGAGTGGAGGAAGTTAAATAATGATGAGCTGCATACCGTATACTCATCGCCAGGCATTGTTAGAGTAATCAAATCCTGCAGGTCATGCAGTACGAATGAGAGTATCTAGAACTGCGTTCAAGGTATTGAGTAGCAAAGCCAATGGAAAAAGAGCACTGGGAAGACCCAGACGCAGATGGGAGGATACACCTGAAAGAGATAGGGTGTATTGAGATAAACTGGATAGAATTAACTCAAGATAGGGATAGGTGATACTTACTCCACTACCACTTAGTAGTTCATAAAAATAAGTTTAGATCTTGTTCCTAATCTCCTTCATATTTCCAACTACTTGTCCATTTTCCCTCTTTAATGCTCAAATAGCTTCCTTGTCAGCTCTTTTGCTCCTAATTATTCCAAATATCATTTTCATATTCCATTTGCTGTCTTAATTTCTGTGTAAGCTCATCCTAGCGTGTGTCCTTTTCTTCCCATACATCTCTTTTAATTACAATTTTTCTATCCCTGGATTCTCACTCTATTTACTCAATTTTTGTCTTATTTTTCACTGTCAGGTCCTCATTTTGCTTCTGTTTCTCTATATCCTTGACGTTTCCTGCCTTGTTCCTCTTCCACCAGTTTTACCACATATTTCTATTGCACTGTTAACTAAACCAGCTATCTATATTTCCATCTTGTTTTTCACTGGTTGGTAACATATTTCTAATCATTTCTTGGAACTCACATGTTGCATCCTTTTCCTATCTTCTACTCTTACCACTTTACCACCTCCGCCACTAACAGCTTATGATCACTGCCCAGGCTCTCACTAGGGACAACTTTAAACATCCCGTACTCTCTCCTTACATCCTATATCAGTTATTATATAGTCTTACAGGCTTAAATCTACCATCCCAACTGTACCCTGTGACTTCATGGTTCTCCTGTCTTTAGAGCCAGCTGTTCTTTACACTAAGTTTGTCCCTGACAAAACTCAAGCATCATCTCTCCTCCCTTGTTTCTCCTTCCATATCCAAAAGGCCCAATCGTTTTTTTCAACCCCTATTCTTTCCACCTTGTTCTGAGCATTACACTCACCTATTATCTTCTTGGATGTTGTTCTATATATAGTTCTTGTAGGAAATTCATTTCCTCTTCATCACTGCAACCTTGCTAAGGCACATATACTTGCAAAATGGATACTGTCTTTTTTTTTATTCACTTGTTTTAGGAGCTCATCTTTCATTGGTCTTTTACAGTCTGAGAATGTTAAGCTGGCACCAGTGTCTGAAGCAGAATTGCGAGCAGCTTACACCGCACGGCTGGGGGTGCCACTCACAGGACAGATGCTCTCTGGTACTCTGCCGTTCTACCCCACCTTGCCAGGTAAGATCACTTTATTATGAGAATCATCATAACTTTTGGTTGTGTTAGGTAAATTGGTATGAATTTTATATCAATCTTTTATCTACCAACCAAAATAAATTCATGTTTATTTGTCATATTTGAAATTTATCTTTATGTTTCTGCATTGACCTGAAAACAGAGAACACTTTTTCCTCAAAAATTGATCTTAGCAAAACCTTAATGTGGCCTATAATCACGCCCTTAGTATTGTAACAGATTGTATATTGTTGATGTTGCTAAGAATCTATTGTATTTATTTACTAAGCTTGGTAAGAAAAAATCATCTCTTGGCCAAATATTAAAACTTAGTTTCAACGGGAATTTTAAAAGCTTATCTATATAAACTATGTAAAAACTGATGCAAAGCTAGAAGTAAATATGCTGTATTTGTTCTATTTCAAAGTGATCTTATTAAAAATTCTTAAATAAAAATAAATAATGTTAAAAATTGTTTTATAACACCTGGAAAAATCACAAAAATTACGTAGACCCTACTGTTACGACCCAAAACTAAGCCGCCCCTGAATATAGACCACACCCTTAAATAACAAACACTTCGTAAGGGAAAAAAAAATTATGTCTGAAGTTAATTGTTGAGCTTTCCTAATGTTCAAAGTCTTAATAATTGGTGAGAGATACTTTTTAAATCATGATCTACAATGTTGTTGTTTTTATCACTGCATCTTACTGCCTGTTTGGGTTATACACTTGTGTACTAATTACACTAGAGGTTTTAGGGAATATGAAAGTTATATTTAGAGGAAATGTTTTCGCATTTGCTTAGAGGGAGAGTGAAAAACTATTTTGGGAAGAAGGATAAACCTCAGTACACCCAACTGTATTATTAATAAATTCATTGGGGGGAGGATCGAAGGGAAAGGACTACACACTTACCAGTGGTAAGTAGTCTATTAAAAGTCTTGCCTTTTTTAAGCCCTAGAGACACTATGTTGTGTCCGTTATTTGTTCATTTATTATGCAAATAAAGTTGAAATTTAATAATCATATTTTTATAGCAATAAAAAAATAAAAGTATATATTCAAGTAACCAACAAACTTCGATAAAAAAAAGACTCTAGAACGATTTTTGATTGGTAGTGGAAGTTATAGAAGATTTGGATATTTCATTTTGTTGGTCATTTTGACTTAAAATTTACATTTTTATTTTTAGAGTCGAGCTTCATTTTCTGTTTTGGAGATCATAAACTTTTTCTCAATTTAACATTTGCTATGTATCATCTAAGGGTGTGATTATAGGCCACACTACAAACAGATAGTTATGTTAGGCCTAGATAGTAACAAACATACTTCTCTCTTCATGTCCTCTTAAACTTTTACACTTCCCACTTCAAAACTTCCACAGTTGCACATGGTTTTGAATTTTCGGAAATATTTATTTTTTATTAATGTCTCTTCATATGAAAAATAAATATTTCCGAAAATTCAAAGCAATGTGCAACTGTGCAAGTTTGAAGAAGTGAAAAGTGTAAAAATGTAGAAAGAAAAGAGAAGTTTGTTTGTTTATATCTAGTCCTAGCCTAACTATTCAGGTTGGCTTCTTTCACTATCACTTTACATTATTGTAGAGTGTTTCTACATTGTCTTGATACAAAGTTAATAAAATCGACGTTTTAATAAGCTAATATTTCGCCAAAATATGCTTCAGTAACTTAATTTACCGTATAAGAAAACGTAAGAATCATAAAGAAATATGAAATGTTTTGTATTTCGTTTATTAATCCTTAGTGTAATTGTGCATTATCACATCTTCTGTTTCATTTCCATTACTTTATACACAGTTGCGCATGTGCATTGTACGTGCTCTCGTTAGACAAATAATTTATTGAGAAATTTACTTCACTTCAACTTTTAATGGTTATAAAAGTTGATGCTGATACTTTAAAATTAAAAATAACATGACTAAAATAATCGGCCGGGGTTCAATCCTCGGTCCCGGCAAAGATTTATCTGATTACCAAACCTCTTCCTTCACCTCTGACAAGACATCTTGTGAATGTGAGGAATGCCAGGTCTCCACCGTGGTTCAGATTCCACGTTAAACTGTAGGTGCTTCATTACATCCCACAATCACCCTACCATTACACATTAGCGTAAGTGCGTATAACCTGAACGGGTAGTAAGACGCGGTGCTAATAATAATAACTAAAATAATATTTCTAGCAAACAAAATGAAATAGTAAATGCTTTTTTAATATAATTAAGTTTGGTAAAATATTTGTGCAAAAAATAAGATCAACATTGATTTTAAAAAGATTAACCAACATTATTCTATAATAGAATAGTTACTAAACTAGAGATAGTTTTCTATCTAAACATATTAATTCATACGAGTTTTAAATATCTTAAGTTTGAAAACATTTAGTATAATAATATATACTTGATATTTAATTTAACATACATTATTATTTTGGAAAGGGACCAGGTAATAATTCAAAATGGACGACAATATTAAATAAATCTATTGGTCGACAGTGGTTTTAAAGCTCTATTACGTTATTAATGTGAAAATTGAAATTAATTTTTAACCATTTGTTAAGCAACCGAATGATATATAAGTGGGAATGCCGATATTATCTCAATTAAATAGATCATGCTTACTATTCAGTTTTAAAAATGTATTATTTAGTACATCAAGTGGAGGCTCGAAAATGACGAGCCTACAAAACTTTCAAACTCGATCTTGAGCTTAAGTGACAAGCTCGGCTCAGAGCTCGAAATACGAGTACCCGCGGAGAACTAAAATAAACCTTTATCGTTTTATTTCGTTAACTCACAATTATGTAATAATGATTTATTTGATCTTGAAACAAGTTTTGGCACTTTTTAAATGGGTTTTCAAACAATTCACGGGAAAAATTGTATGAAAAATTTTGATGAGATGCGACGCTCAAATCCTCGAATCCCTGAAATCCTAAAATATTTAAGTCTCAAAATGTATCTCAAATACAATTATGAAGATCTTGACTAGATATAACAATTTTAAGCAATTGGTAAAAGAAATTATATAAATTTGTGTTTTGGAGAGTAAAAAAATCATAAGAAATGAAGTTGAATTAATATAATTAATTTACTCTAAGAAAGTGTTATTTTTGCTCGTTCTTTATGACATAATATACATGACAAACACAATATCATCTGTCAGTGGCACTAATTCTAAAGCAATTTTTTTACTCAATTAAATTTTAAATATTTTCTCTTGAAATAAAATTGTACATTTTTAAGGATTCAAGGACCTGAATTTGTAGACATGATTTAAAAAAATAATTTAAGATTTGACCAATCTCTTGAAAAATCTTAACTTTTAGTTATCATTTATATTTTCTAATATCTCATTATATTTCTATTTACTTTGATGTTCATAATTTGGTCTCCCAGATTGGGATTCGATTTTGAGATTTGGGATTCAAAAGTTAAAATAAAATTCGGATTCCTATAATAGTGGATTTTGCCCAACTCTAATGTTAATGTATTTTGTATAATTTTATATAATTTCTAGTTAAGATTCTTATTATTAAACCTAACTGACCCAAAGTAGATAAAGCAATAATTTTCTTTAAAACATATTCCTAATTAGCACTTATTTCTTATATAAATATAGCTAATATAGAAATGAATAACTAAATCATTCTAATAGTGTTTCTAACTATGTTAGAATTAAATTGAATCAATAAACATACACCTGCAATTACTAATGTGAATGCACTGGGGCAGAAACTGGGGCAGAAGCTCTCTTGAAGCAGGAAGCCAATAAAAAAAGGTTATTTAAGCTCTTTTTGTCATAGCAGTTAATACCACTATTAAATCACCAATACCACTTGAGATAAGACTCTAAATATTCTGGCATTATAAGATTTTTTATGCTTAGTATGTATATATGTAATTATATAATACATATGAATTTTAATTAATTAGTGATCATGCAAGAATTTTGTCCCTCCCCTCCTTAAATATTTTTTCCCCCTAGAACCTCCACTGTGAGTCACTAGTATCTGCCATCTTAACTAAAGATCTGTTTTAATATTTGTGGTCCAGCCAACTGCTGATCATTTGCTTACCGATTGTTTCATTATTTGCCGATGATAAGATCAACAACTGACATTTGCCCAGCCCCAATCTTCATCTGATTGAATATATATATAAAAAATATGACCAGCACACATTGTGGTATTTGAGAAACCCATACTAAGAAATTTCTTGTTTTGTTTGTTTTTAAAGAGCTACTACACATTCTGGCATTTTAAAAATTGCAATACAGCGAAATTGGTGTTGTGATTTTTAAAGAAGATCAACACAATACATTCTCAGGGTATCCAGTGACCTGGAAAAGTCAGGGAATTTGCTCAAATTTCTGGAATTTTCACAATTCACTAAAATAATAGGCCTACACTACATTCATTTACAATAATAAACTGTCAAAAAACATTTGTCTTCACTGCAAATTTCTTTTAGTACAGTTGTCCATCTTGAATATACTAATCTCGATTCTCAAAGTCAACATGGGATTTTAATATAACCTTTCCACCCCTCTATTGTGTTTTTACCCTAAGTTGAGTCATTAGTTCACTAGCCTGTGTAAGGTGATCTTTTAATGGCTCAATATGATCAAACTCAAATCTCCGTTGCTTTAGACCGACATCCTCTAAACCTTCATAGTGTTACACTTTCAAAATGTGTATCTGTCTAAGAATATTATTACATTAAATTGAGATCTTAATACAATAATGTTTATAATATAGTTACTGGACAAGTTGGAAATTGGCTCTGGAAAACCTGGAAAAGTCGGGGAATTTTAAAATATAATTTGACTGGACATCTTATTTGCCATTATGAAAATAACACAACTTATTGTGGTCATTTCCACTTATGGTTATAACTCAATCAGAAAAGTTCAGTAACCTAACCTAACCTACTTAGCTTAACTCATTCTAACAAATCCTGAAAAGATCAAAATTACTTTGCCATTATTATTAATATTTACTGTCTATTTTTCTGAAAATTGGCTAAAATTTGTCCTACATTACATCATGGCCATAAAAATAAAACGACACATTGTGGTCATTTTCTTTAACAGCCATAACATTAATTTAAATGCCAGAATTAGTAGTGGCTCTTTAAAAGCCATCAGGACGCATAATTTCTTGTTGTGGCTTTTCCTCTAATACCATGACACATTTTAGTCTCTTCTTTTCCCCTCACACACACTCATTGAGTCTCTTCTATTTCTGAACTTGACATATTTATTAACTTTTTATCTAGAAACAAATCTTTAATTTCTCATGAAATCCAATCATTTTATCTACCACAAATCAGGCTTTATATACTAATTATTAAAAACAAAACAATTTTTATAATCAACCAGGTATGTCATTAAATTAATTTACTTTTATTTAATATCGAACAAATATATCATTTACATTTTAAATTCATATTTGAATCTCAGCTTTTTAACTTTAAATTAACTATCAATCTTTGAGCAAATAATAAAATTGTATATTAATTAGTCCAATTATCATAGAATTGTAATTGAAAATTCCAGATTTCTCCACAAGTTAATCCTTTTTATTTTTGTAGCAATTGATGGAGAGTACAATAACCCCAACTCTCCCGGCTACATTCACAAACAGATGGCATCCTTGGAGCAAGCAAGGCCTGGCAACATTCTACCAAATATGTATCATGGGGCCCCCATAACAGACACACAGGTAAACTAGCTATACATATCTTGAAATAATGTCATCTTGCATATACGTCTCTTGAAATATCTTTAAAAATATATTAAATGTTTAGGTAGCCCATGCTCGCTTGAACAAGCAGGGTCATCGACCTTTGGGGCGCACTCAGTCAGCCCCTTTGCCCCTGGGACATCCTATGCTAACTGGAGCACTGGCCATGGTACCCACCCACTATGAAGAATACTTGGAGGAAAAACAAGCTCTCGACCAACAACAGGCTCATAATTTGCTCAAACAGGTATTTATTGTTTCTACTAGCCTGATAATCCTTTTTCATTTAAACACTATTTCACTACAAATCTCAAACTAATGGATCTTCCAAACGTATCAATAAAGTAGTAAAGAAACCTTTGGAGAGTGATAAAAGGAAGGATATCTACATCTAAAACCATTGCAGGGATACCATTATGTCCTCTTTCCCCCGGACAAATTATCTTTTTTGAGACATAAATATAGGTCCTGGCAGATTTTTTTTTCAAATGTGAAATTGTCTGTGTTTTTAACTAGTGACATTTCCATTAAGAGAAAAGTCAAATCAATTAATATAATATTTTAAAAGATGATGACTTATAAATTATAATTAGTTCATTTAAAAGGAGCATCATTGTATGAAGGTAGTGAAATAAGCTACATTGCACATTGTATATTGTCAGTAAGGGTGTGTGGGATTCCCGAGGAGAAATAATAATTCCTGTTCCCGACCCAATTGTTGTAAAAAATATTCTGTTATCTCAAAAATGTCTAGAAAAGTTTGCGGAATTGTTCTTTTTTCATTTTTGAATCCCTATCTAAAACGTTGCATGGTTCAATTTCAACATATTATTATATTATCAATTATTATTTTATATGGGATAAATATTCTATGGAACCCTTAGTGCACTAAACACAACTATAAAGTGCCACCAAGTGATAAAACCAAAAATGAAGTAAATCTTTATTTGTCAGAAATCACAGTGTATGCTGGGAAGAAAACAAAACAAGTTTCCCAACACTATTTACCATGGCACAACTGTATTTTTCCATCCCTGCAACCTCATGTTTTGAGTGAGAGAGTTTTTTTTACCTTTGGAAATATAATTACATCAATATGACAGTCCCTCCTTCCAGAACGTGCCAAAGAACAAGTTTTTTGCATGACTTATTTTTATATAGTCACTCTCCAAGTAGTTTCAAGAACGCACTCGATCATTTGGAATGTTTATAATTAGAAAAAATGCCACTAAGGGCATTTCTAAGTATTTTTTATTGAAGTACAAATAAAATTATTTCCAGGCAGTGGAAAGTTTTGTCTTAGCTGTTTGTTATATTATTAATTCTCATTTAAATGATCTACATTAATTCTCAGTTAAATGACAAAATAACTATACACATATTTACAACAGTGGTAAATGGATACTTTAATGTTATGCTTGAACACACTCCAAGAACTGATCTCGAGGAGTGCTCAGTGAATGATCTATTGAGCGGCTCTTGGAGCACTCAGTAATCGGCTTACAGCCAACATTACACACTTTGAAGAAAAGAAAAGAAAAACGCATGCTTACTGAACGTGGTTACATGCAGCTAGCCCCTAGAGTACGCAATAGCACACAAATGATTTGTTATCCTAGACGTATTTGTTGTTTTTGCTTTGTGAATAAGTTATGGCTATGTCAATAAAATATAGTTTAGCTAATTCAGCAAACGGAAAAACAAGGGGTATAAAAAATATAAATATCTTAAATCCAAAACGAAAATTATTTAAATAGAAAGCATTATGCGAGGGCCTTGGCTTGTACTGATCACGGTAGGTAATATTTCATCTTAGGTTGGTACACAATTAGAACTACGATACTTATTGCCATGATATAGTGTATTTTTAATTTTGGATAAATCCACTACAAATAAAATCATACTGGCCTATCTAGTATTGTTTTTGGTAGTGTTTAACTTTGTTATTTGAGGAAATTTGTATCTCTGATATATTTATCAAGTATTTCATAATTTTAAATAAGTTTTAAGGTAAATAGAATTGAATGGTTTATTTTGTTTAGAATGTTGGTTTTGCTGTTTATTATAAAATAATAGCAAACATAGAATTAGAGAATTTGTGTTTACATGCAAGAGACTATTTAAATACTTTTGTTTGAACTATGAAATATATTTTCATGACTTGAAAATTTAAAATAAATCTATAGATTTTGAATTATCGGCATAAAATATCTGCATGATACAAACCAATTATCCTTGGCCAATAAATCAGAACAGTTATCAGCATCGGCTCAGCCCTAATATATATGTTTAAATTTCCTCTATTAGGGCCTATGTATTCACTTAAATTAAATACTGAAATTATTTTAACGAAATAGTAGCAAATTTAGAAATAATGGGTCTTACTTACTGTTCTCATCCTGAAGTAAAGGGCTTTTAAAATTCTCGGTCCTGATCTCATCTCGACTGTAGAGTCTTGTTCCCAATTTTGTGTCGAATGAAAAATTTGACCTCGCACACCCCTGTCACTAATTATTTTGGTTTAAGGGAGCTGTTATGATGAATGGGGAAGTATTTGTATTGATGCCTCAGTAATTATCTAACTAAAACACATTGTTGTGGGACTATTATTCACAAAGGTGTGTTTGTTTTGAGTGTTCTTTATACTTATTTTATGGTCATATAACTCATTATTTCCTTTCCCATTCTCTATAACCTGAAATCATGGATCTTTTTACTTAAAAATAAAAATAAACAATTTTTTCAACATGCCCTCTTTATTATTCTCACAAATATTATATCCCTGTTTTTAAGGTTTACTTCAGTAAATTAACGTTACTGATACAATTTCAACTTAAATAAACAATATTTAGAAGTTCCCTAAGCCTAGTTATTGGAAAACTATTTGGTAATTTTGATGTGAAAGTAATGGGGGCCTGGTAACAAAATGTACTGTAGTGTAGTGTAGTGTATTGCAATGTACCCTTGGAAAGTCTTTAAAGTATTTTTTAAATTTTGATTCTATTAAGAAATAAAAAAGTACTTGTTGAATTGGTGATAAAATCTATTATAAACCTAACATAATATTTTAAATAATACAAAATTATAAAATGGGCCATTTAACTATGAACATCTGTTTCTCAACAACTTGTAATAGTTACTGTTTTGGCACCTCACCCTTTTTTATCTCATTAGACGTTTGTTTTAGAGCAAGATCACATTCTTAGTAATCATTTACAAAGGGCAAGTTTTTACTAAATCTGTAGCTTTCTTGAATAACTTTGTTTCTGTCCATGTTATAACGGGTGGAAGTGACTTTAATAAGTGTGAGCTTCTTTCTGTTTTGAAATTTATTATCTTCATCAATGGACGTTTCAGCCTCTGTGATTTATCTTTCACAACCTATTCCATTCCTGTCCCTCTATCCAATCTTCTTGCTCTTCCATTCCTGTTGATCTCTCCAATCTTCTCGCTCTGCCATGTGTCTCCAGTCCTCTCTTACTCTTCCATTCCTGTTGATCTCTCCAATCTTCTCGCTCTGCCACGTGTCTCCAGTCCACTCCTATAGCCTCCATGTCCTTCCACTCCTGGTAAATCCATCTTGTTCATGGTATTCAAATAGGTACCCTTCTACATACTTTGTAGTACTTTCTTAAGTTTTCTATCCTCCTCCCTTCTCTACACATGCCCTACCTACTAAAAACTTTTCCTTTTCAGCTTCTCTTCTAACTGGTATAACCTTTAATCTAGGTGTACCTAATTTTCTTGTTCATTATGCTTTCTTTCCTTGTAAAATTTTTAAACGTGTGTAAAGCTTCTAACTTTGAAAACTTTGACTTGGTTTTGTATATGTGCTGCTTCGACTTGATCAAAAAACAAAAATTAAAACACACATTTGTGACTTTTTTTTTAAAAAAATCTGCTCTTATTTCCATTAAGTGTTTGATTTTTTTTAATATTCGAACTTAGATTCGAGAATATTTCATATTATTAGAATTGACTTCGGTTATAATTGAAAAAGTGACTTGGCACACCTCTAAACATTTTCACTCCTTCATAGAAAACTCATCTCTGCAGCCAGGAATATATTTAAATCACTCTTTGTCGATGTCGATGTTTCAGGGCCTTATGCCATTTTGCACAATTTAAGCTCAGTAGACATTTTCTCATAGAAAATAACAAACATAGCTGACTTGGAGCTTAGGTACCAATAATGGTATTGAAACGTTGTAAGACCATATGTACACAATTTGTCATCACAATAATTTTGAAGTTTTTGGATCAACAGAATATTGTAAATTGGTGCAAGTCAGAAAGCAAACAGGTTGAATCTTTAAGTCCTTGCAGTTCATGAGCTCTCAGGCAAAGATAAATTTTGTTTTCTTCTAAATGAAGTCGCACCGGAGTGTTTAACTTTGATCTGTCTCTATCCCAGGGAGTTATTGCTCTGGTTCACAAATATACATTGGCTTTCATAGTTTAAAATAATCTACATAACATGTGAAGCTTGTCGAAACTTATTGATTATATTGAAAACTAGAATTATAAATTATGTGCTTGAACTAAAATACATTTGAATAACTTTACTTTACATCCATTACTATTTCCAGCCTGTGGCCTTGGTCAATTTTTTATTCAAGCCATATATTTTCAACTATCCGCTTGCTAGGCCTGTCATAGCTTCATATGCCTTATAATCTAACTTAAACTAGGACAGGCACAACCTCCAATTCCCAGCCGTCAATTTAGCAATGCGAAAGGATAAACCCATATTTTCAGCCATGTTGGTAATCGAACCTGGGACATTAGGAAGACACGCTACTAACCGAGTTAAAGTGTCGGATATTTGAATAACTTAAATACTTTGGTTAGAATAGTTACATCACAAATGTTTAAAGGTGCTTTATTTGCATTTGAAACATTTACTAGGCAAAATTTTTCTTTTATTACAATAACTAGCATCACACCAGTGGTCCCATGGATAAAAGCATTAGTCTCTCTTTTCCTGTTTACAGTCTACAAAAATTGTATTATGACTAAATGTACTGAAGTGATGTTCCTATTTATGACTAATTTTGAATCGCCGATAGATTGGCCCTTAGTTTATCAAACATCGTTTTGTTCTGAGCCACTAGCAACCTGCCTACTTAAAAAGTTTATTTTAACTATTTGTAAAAGCCACAATTCAAATCAAAACTCTTATGTTGGGGTGTTAAATGTATTTAGTTCCTTACCTACTTAAACTGCTGTGAAGTTGCTAATAATAATAATAAAATATAAATGCTACTTACAGAAATTACAAATAAACATTTGTTATGAGTTTATTACATACCTGAAGGTCAAATGACTTTAAATAATTCAATGTTTTACGTTATACAAAACATTTTCTTCAGAGTCAAAATTAAAAGTAAACAACAATAATTGTATAAAAAGGTCTAAACTGTCCAAGTAGGGAAACCACAAGATTTCTCATAAAAATCCTATTATTTAAAAAAAAATTGTGTTTGTGTTTAATTCTCCTCTTAAGGATTGTGTTCTTGGTAGAGTTGGGCTGAATCCACTATTTTACGAATATAAATCTTTATTTAACTTTCAAATCCTGGATATTGAATTCACATCCAAATCTAGGAAAAATTATGAACCTCAGAAGAAATATAAATATAATGGACTAGTAAAATAATAATAATGTTAACTAGATGTTAAAAAAAAAAAAATTGTAATCCATTCATACATTCAGTTAAGTGTTAAATTACTGGTCTGGCTCTGTTTTTAAGTTCATCCTATAACTATTAATGGTTCTAAACCATGAATAGGGTTTTAAAACAAATTTCAATTAAAGAAAAAACAAATTTTGGAGGATTTGAGTCTTGAATCCAATTTTTTCTCAAATCCTCGACTATACTGAATATAAATTTAATAAACTAACATTAAGAAGCAGGAGATGTTTATTTCAGTATTTTTTACAATTCACCTTATTTTTACCATAATATTATCAGTAGTACAGAGTTATTTATATATTAGTAAAAGGAATTATATGTGTATAGTTGGTAGAATAACAAAGTGAAAAAAATGGTAAAAATTGCATTAATACAACTAATTTACATAAAAAAAAGTGTTCTCATTGTTGTTTATGTTGTAATAAACATTACAAGCAAGATATAATTGGTCATTGGTACAAAAGTCTTAATTCAGATTTAAGAAATCATCTCTAATTATGTTAGCAAATATTTTACATTTTTACAGTTTTATTTATATGATATTTAGGGATTTAAACTGACTGCATCATATTCTGAAAATTTAAAAATGACAACTGGACACAGGAATCGAACCTGGGACCTTTGGCTTAGTACGTCAATGCTCTAACCACTGAGCTATCCAGGAATTGTCCCGTGCCCGGGGTAATTCTTCCCTCATTTTAAGGCAGAGCCTATGTTGGACGTAAGGAAATCGTCGGCTACAAGTATGTGATTTTATCAAGATGACGGACATAAATAATATCTTTGGCTATTTGATTCTTAAATATACAAACCCTTACAATTATAATAATTGTACAAGTGGCAGCAATAAGCCAACAGCCGAGTCGAGGGTGGCAGTGTTATCTGATAGCTCGTGATCTTGATAAAAATCACACATTTGTAGCTGACAATATTCGCACTTTCATCATAGACTCTGACTTAAAATATGAGGGAAAAATTACCCTGGGCACGGGACGATTCCTGGATAGCTCAGTGGTTAGAGCATTGGCGTAATAAGTCAAATATCCCGGGTTTGATTCCTGTGTCCAGGTGTCATTTTTTCAATTTTCAGAATATGATATCTATATGGAGTAATCCTCACTAAAAGCATAACTAATAGCGTTGGTTATTTGATTCTTGACTGCTTCATGTTTTGTAATGTATTTCAGCAAATTCGCCAAACTGTGCTGACACGGGCGGGCAGCAGGAGTCAAACAGGTGGAATACAATTAGAAGAAGCATCAGAAGCAGACGAGTCTGCTGAGGTATGTACAAATGTGTCTTCACACGTTCTAGTGATCATAAGTAGCTCATACAATAATAATCTTTATCAATAATTAATGAAAAATAGGTCTGATTGCTGGATTCAGTAAACATTTTAAACTAGAGATGGGCACCTCAAATTCACCGAATCCTGACAAGTATTTGAGTTTCGAAGATTCGGTGTTTTACTGGATTCGATGATCGATTCTATGTTATTGAAGTATTGTAAAAACATTCAAACACAGTCTTGCCTAATAAAATAGGAATTAACATATTACAAGAGTCGAAAATATGTTCGTGTTTTAATTAGAATGTATTCTCTGAAATCGATACATCGCAGAATCCAATATATTTCTTGTTTTCTACATGAAGATAGATATTATATATATAATAAAATAATATTAAAACATACTTAGGCATTATTGAGTTCACTATTTCCAATGTATGTTTAGTTGTTAATCATGATGTAGGTTTTTTTTAATCTTCATGTATTTTCATTGTAGCTTTCTTGTCAAAATAAATTAAAATACCTCAAGATGATTAAAGTTGATCAAAAGGTAACTAGGCCTAATATTTTTTTTTTAGAACTTTAACTAATTCTATCAACACTTTTAAAAATAACTTAAAGACACTCAAATTTGGATTGATTAGATTTCTAAACAATAATATGAGTCTGGATTGTTTAATTTGGCTGGATTTTAACCAGTGTTTAGCGAGGGTGGTTGGGGTTGATTAAAATTGAAAGCATAATTGAAATAACTCTTAATTTACAGCTTAGGCCTATATTGTATAATGTAGGTATATTTGTAAATCATTACAATTTCTAACAATTTGCTATGATTCGGATTTGATATTCGAGATTCGAAAATAAAATGTAGATTCGGATTCGAGGAATAGTGGATTCGAGCCAACTCTATTTTAAACATAATAGAAGGGCAAGGCCTATTCCAGTATCAATAATATGTATCTTTCACTACTGATGGAAAAATTCTAGAAGATTGGCATCAACTTAAGGTGGGTCATAAGACACCTGGATAAATAATAATCTGGTCAATAAATATTTTTATCTTGTCATTAAGTTAAAAGTGCATTTTATGACTGCCAGATAACATTTATCTTCCATATAAAATGTATCCATCACATTTTTACTGGGAGTTTTAAGTACTTGTTGAAAGTTAAAATGAGTGTTGCCATAGTCACGCATCGTTTTTCCATCAAGTTAGGCCTATCAGAATCTGTTTTTAGGTTAAAATTTTGTTTGCGTGCTTAGTAGGCACATGCCCAGTCTCTAACTAAAGGCCTATATAAAGCTAGAACATTTAATTTTCACTTTTATAAAAACTGACAAACTATATTTAGAGTTATAGTTTTATAAGAACAAATTATTTAAATGTGAGTACAATAAATGAAATTTTATAAACGTTGTACCAAACAATTGACCACATATTGGCAGACACTGAAATTAGTACTTGCAAGACAACCTAGTTTCTGCACCCATGTGATGCCATTTGTTTCCTTGCACTCCTATAGCTGCTATTATTTAACAAATCGTCACCCGAGAATGCAAGTGTTCTATGTCCAATTTTCCACCTTTGTGTAAAAGAGCATTGAAGTTTGACCACGTGTATACAGCCAATATTTCTAGACAACTCGAGTTTGTATCCTCTTAAGTAATTATATAGGTTATGTGCCCCAGTACTGGTGGCGTGACTCGTGATGACTGTAAGTTCTGGCAAGGAAAATCTGAGAGGCATCAGGTTTACCACCATCAAATACTGTAAAATCCTAACACATATCTCACCGTTTCTCGTAAACTATTTGGACACTCACAGTAGTTTTTTTCTTTCAAAATTTGTTATAAAAACCTTAAAAGACATGAGGACATTATTAAAATTCCCATATTCCAATTGGGTTTATTTGAATTTTTTTTTTTCTAATGAAAGAACTATGATAATGTTTTTAGTGCAGACATATTTTCACTCTGTAAAATTTTTTCCTAATTGAGATAGATGTGTAGTATAAGTATAAGAATTGATCATCATGGACAGAATTTTATTTTGATATAAGATTCATTCCTTTAACACCCAATATTTTTCCCAGTTTGATTGTCTAGTTATGCACTCTTTGCACGCACCCGGCTTTCGATAAACTGAAGATTGTTAAATAGACCTGTCCGTCACTGGACATTATAATAGTGGGTTAATAATGGATGTAATATATGGACACCATTTATAAATTTAAGATTCATCTACTCACTAATTTACAAGAAAGGTAGAATATAATATTATATATAGAGTGCACAACCAAAAGTGATTTAAAGTATTTACCATATTAAAATAATAATTGTTGTAAAGCTAGTAATAGTAGATCAGGAAAAATAAAATATATAGGAACGGAATGACGGGCCGATCTTTCTGACATTCTTCAGTTTATTTAAAACCGGGCACGCGTGAAGAGCTCGTAACTAAACTCATCAAACTATGTAAACATGATACCTCCCGAATTTACCTTGCAAGAACTTAAAAATGTGGCCGTCTATCGCACTCGTGTTGTGAATTACAATATTGTCTGCACTTTACATGGTGCTTGTAGTAGTTTCGTTTTCACCGCAGGTGAACCATATGCATTCTAAATAGAAGTAAACACCAAATATCTCAAATGCAACACTTTTGGAGATGCAACACTTGCATTCTCGGTTGTCGAAATGTTTAGTGCTGTAGCCACTCGCTAGGTTGTAGCAGTAGCGGCAGGGTTTATATGCATGCACACATCGGTGAAAACGGTAATATTCTTGCATTTTCTGTCTAAAAATATATTTATCCTACACACAACTACCTGGAAGATAAATTCAGTTCTTAATACATATAAAATATTAAAGTGGCTGATAACTTTTATCTGGTCGCTAACTTTAACCTCCTGATAGGGATATTTATCCGGCAATCATAAGACCGGCCCTTAGAGGGACAGAAGGCGGAAAACAAGACTATACTTGAGACAATTAGTGAAGGTGAGGCTGAATGATGGAGAGACATGAAGAGGAGTGAGACAGGGATGATCTTTGTCATCCTGTATGTTCAACTTGAATGGAGAATGGCTGGTCATGGAAGCCCTGGAGGTACGTGGCAATTTCAGGATAAGACACGGGACAAACACAATACAATATTTACATGATCTAGCATTGCTGGCCACAAGTAAAGAAGAGTTGCAGGGAATGATAGACTGGCTGGTAGGATAGGGAGAAAATATGACATGGAGATCAACATAGAGAAGTTAAAAGAGATGGCGATTTCAAAAAATGAATAGTCGCTGAAAATCAAAATTGGAAATGAGTTGGAAAACATAGACCAGTTAGAGTACCTGGTAGGTTGTCTGACAACAGATTCCTACTGCACTAAGTAGATTAGGTCGAGGATCGCCATTACCAAGAAAGCTTACAACAAGAAGAGGTTACGGCTGACCGGAAAGCTGAGTTTGGAACTAAGGAAGAAACTGATGAAATGCTACATTTGGAGCATGGAGCATAAACTTGGGCTCCTAGGAAGATGGAAATCAAATACTTGGAGAGCTTTGAAATGTAGGGCTAGAGAAGACTTGAAAAGATCAGGTGGACAGACGAGTTGACAAATGAAGAATTCCTAGGAAGAATGGGTGAGAAGAGATCCATTTTGGATGTGATTCTTCAGTGCAAAGCAAACTAAATCAAACACATCCTTAGGAGGAACTGTATTCTGCACAACAACATAAAAGGAAAGGTTGAGGGAAATGAGATCTTAGTAAGGAGGATGATTCAGATACTAGATAACTTGAAGGAAAAAAGAAAATTCTGTGAGCTTATGGAGGAGCATTGGTGCTTTAGGTTCACTGACAAAATCAATTGACCTTCTATAAGACAAAACAACTAATAATAAGTAATAAGTAAAATTCAAAACAATTGAAAGAGACATTATCTAATTTACAAGTTGTCACGACTTTTCACAGTAGTAGATTTGACATGTATATTGTATTATTGAATTGGTAGTGATATAGGGCAAACTCGGGTAATTTCACAGCACGGCTAATTTCGCAATATTTTGTATTTATTTTATTGCGAAGTTAGCTGAAGAGTTTGAGCTCAGAAAAAAAATCTACTAGATCGCAACACCTCTCAGAACAACTCCAATTTTTCACGCTAATTTTGGTGCATTCTAGCGGCTGTTCTTGAAACTAATTAGTTGAATGTTATGAAATTGTGTGTTTTGTTCGTTTGCTAAACAGTGTTGTGGTTTTTGAACAATCTAAACATTACTTTGTTGAATGTAAGTACTACTGTGTATATCATTCTGTTACTTACAACACACTGGTTATTTTAAGCTATAGTTTGCATTGTTTTCTAAAGAATTCAGTCTGTCAATCCTTGTTTCCGGTTAGGCTTTTCTTACGTTTTTTTTTGCAACCAACAGAGTTGCAAGTGCTTTCAACGTCTTCTAATTGTTTATAAATGTATTTATTAAAAGTAATTTTTTAAATCTTGTTTGTAGGAGTAGATTCATTGCTTACTAAACAAAAACCAAAAATAGAAAATATAGATTTTCTAGCCAATAAGCCTATAAACGGGATTATGGTCAACATTACAAGAAATATTTTAATGTTACAGATGTCAAAACCAAGAGGACAGTACGGAAAAGGTTATAATGATAGTGATATGAGAGAAGCTTTAAATAAAGTTTTAAAAGAGGGTTGGTCTCTTTATAAATGTAGCAAAGAGTTCAAAATACCCTACAATACTCTCAAGGATCGCTTAAAAGTAACGCCTGACGCTGCAAACATGCCAGTTGTGAAGATGGGTAGGCCGTTTTTTCTAACAAAAGAAGAAGAGTCCGAACTTGCAAGCTATGTCATTCAAATGCAAGAGTTAGGTTTTGGACTGTCTGCAAGTGAAGTGAGGCAATATGCTTATAAAATAGCATCTCGGCGTCCCCAAGGCAATCCTTTTGGAAACGACACAGATAAAGCTGGCTGGGAC
>CABFVX010004216.1:21744-38312 GCA_902151425.1 Timema shepardi | reverse complement strand
GGTGATAGATCTGACAATATGTAATGTGTCGTTTGCTCAGGTGATAGATCTGACAATATGTAATGTGTCGTTTGCTCAGGTGATAGATCTGACAATATGTAATGTGTCGTTTGCTCAGGTGATAGATCTGACAGAGAGAAGAACCGAGGAGAGTGAAATCTCAAAGCAACAGCGAGACAGAGAACAGTTCTTGCAGCAACAGAGGGACCTTATGATGAGGCACACGCTGCAAGTTGGAGAGGGTGAGTCTATTTACTCTTGAGTGCTATAACAATTTATCAAATTAATATTGATTATGAAACACATGGCTCATTGAATGTCTCAACTTAGCTGCTTGGCATTCAACAGCTGTAATCATTAGTGTTGTTTGAGTAATGAGAGCATTTTGTTTGTGCGGCTTTTGTTGATGGCCCTTGGACTAAATATTAGGCTCAGTCTAGTTTGGTTGGCCAATTACAGGGAGGTCGGTGTTCAAAACCTAGCTAGGTGTATGGAGGATGATCTTCCCACAAATGGTGGTACATTTCCTATAATTACCATTGTCACCAACCTTACCAGCATAGTTTAAATCCATACAGCTTAGATGGGTGGTAAGACATGATACAAAGAAAAAAACTACATAGCCACAAAATGTCAGAGCTATTCTTATTTCTATTTTAGATCTGAGCCTAAACTCATCTGAATACAACAATTTGATTTCCTTGAGAATACCTTTGGACCCATGTTAATGTGTTTACTAGGCAGGGGATTTAGAATTCCTTGGTCCTTAAAGGATATTATTATCATATATTTTTTCACTATTTTTTTAAAATATATTTTTAGAGTTATTAGGATGTTTACTCTACTACAGTAGCCCCATGGCTTCTTTGGTGCTGACCGACAGCTCACAGCTGACTTCTGACATCTGTTAAACACATGTTTTTGCAGATCATATGGTTCAGCGTAGGAATACATAATTTGGTCTGGTAGCTTTTCAAAGCCGTCAGCTGTGAGCTGTCAGTCAGCACCAAAGAAACCATGGGGCTACTGTGGTTGTTTGGCCCAACGTAATTATAAGACAAGCCTAATCAGAACATAACATCTCATAATGTGAACAGATTCAGAATTGAAGAAGAAAAATCATCATGAGAAAACTAAACACTTAAGTTTATCATGCTTATTAAAATTCAATTTAAATTTGAGATTTTTATACAGTATGAAAAATTCATATTTAAAACCCAAATTCAAGGAATAATGGAATCAAACCATCTTAATTTTTTTATTTTCAAAGGTCCTATTTGTTTCCAAAACATTAGTTTTACCTGCAAATTCAGGTGCACTTCATATAAATATAACTTTCCTTATCCCTAAAAAATTAGCTAATTAATACAGAAGCTAAAATAATTTAATTGTACGTAAAATTTTGAAAAATACACAACATATAGAAAATAAAGTTCATAATTTATGTGCATTTCCTCAAATAAGCTGCTCTTCTCATCTCTACCTTGTTGTGTTACAACATAAGAGAATTAAAAAAAACAATTTATAAAGGCTGTTAAAACCATTAGAGATTAAAAAATACAATAATGACACCTTGGCCACTTCTAACAAATAGAGGTAAAATGGCAAAAGCGACAGGGTCCGGTTTCAAAATACCACATAACAAAAACCATAATATATGGAATATTTAGCTCTTTCAACAAGAGCAATTTAATTTAGACAACAGACAACTTACACATCAAAAACCAAGGATTAATTCAGCTACTGTTTGTACAGGGTGTCTACTGGGTCACGAAAAAGTCACTAATTGCAAAAAAAAAGGTCACGAAAAAGTCACAAATTTTTAATATTTTGGCCATAAAGTCACGAAAATAATTTTAGTTTGAATTTCCTGCACATCATAACAACGCGAATGCTTCAAATATAGCGCTATCCACTCACTACACGTGATGGCACGCGCCAGTGGAAGTTGCCTGATTGTTTTGTTTGTGATTCCAACGACAAGGTTAACTTTCACCATCTTGTATTAAATATTAATTTGGCGTGCTACTTGTCTTGTAGGGTGTGTGAGTGCACTATGTCATGTGTGTGTCTACAAATAATGGTTTTTGAGCGAATGAATTGGAATTCAGGTTTTGTAGATGATACGGGAAAATACCAGGACATTTCCTACAGAAACCGTGCGTTCATCTGTGTTGTGGATCTGGATCAAGATGTTGGCGGCAATTATCAATTTTTTATGCTTTCAGTGATCCGAGTGCAATTTGAAGGCGGTGTAAAATGTATATTATAATTTCAAATTAACGTCGACAACAATTTCAATCTTTTTCGCAGTGAAATATAGCGTATTTTTTATAAAATATAAAATAATACTATTAGTGTTAATATTTGATCCTTGATGTAATTCATTTAATTTTAAAGACCATTCATGTAAAACAGTTGAAATTTACCGATTTTTAAAATGATTTTCATTGTCTTATGGGCACATAAAATATTAGGCCTAAATTATTTTTTAATCGTGTGTTGCGAAAAAAATCCATAATTTTTTTGGGGGGCATTCAAAGTGGGCATTCAAAGATTTTATGTATGAAGTTTAGGCTAATCTGTTAAAAGATGCCTGGTAAATGTTCGTTCAAAGAGTTTTGGCTGACCGTTGAAGAAAATAAATACTCAATGTGGTTGCGCCCTGTTGAACATGACCAGTATAAGGTTATTGTACATTTTATAAATCCAAATTTGATATAAGCCACAGTGGGTTGAATGGAGTGAAAATTTATGGAAAAGGCAAGAAGCATTTGGAATTAACCTCTGCCCTACTCCAAGGTAAGCAAAAAACGCTCAGCTTTATATCTTCTGAAAAAGTTGGATGTGAACATCCAGAACTGGCAAAAGAATTATTACCTTCCACAAGTAGGCCTACTTCTGAAAATGATGTATATTTGGTTGCAGCTTTGTCTACATTAGTTGTTTCATCTTCCTCATCTCTTGGAGGACCTTTAGTTAAATTTTGTGTAAATGATGATACCTTGAAAGCAGAAATTCTGTGGTCCATGAATAAGGTTATGACTCATACTTCTGACAGAGGTTCATGTATTTCCAGTGATCTTTACTCAATCATGTTTCCTGACAGTGTAATAGCACAGAAGTTCAAAATGAAAAAAGACAAACTTGGCTATTTGACAACCTTTGGGCTTAGCCTCTTCTTCCAAGAAAAACACTCGGCGGAGTTAAAGAAGATTGCATTTTTGGCAGTTTCACTTGACGAAAGTCTCAATAGAATTGCCCAAAAAGGACAAATGGACATCATTGTCTGTTATTGGAACTCAAGTTTAGATGTGGTTTCGACCCGATACTTAAACTCTGTGTTTTTAGGGCATTCTACTGCAGCTTGACCTCCTTGATTCCTTTACGTCAGGTATGTCTGAATTAGGACTGCCTTTAAAGAATGTTCTACAAATTGCTGTTGATGGACCTAGTGTAAATTTAAAATTCCTTAAGGACTTTAATCAAATGATGGGACATTTTTTAGATAACTCTGAACTTTTGATGTTGGCACATGCTCTCTTCATACAGTTCATGGGGCTTATAAGACAGCTCATAATAAATGTTAATGGCAAGTTCATTAATTTTCTGCGTTCATTGTATTATCTGTTTAAAGATTTTCCATCTCGAAGATCTGATTACATCCTCTCAAGTGGATCAGACCTCTTGCCACTTAAAATGTGTTCCATCAGATGGGTGGAAAACTCAAAATTAATTGAAAGCGCCTTGAAAATGATTCCGCATTTAAAGAAATATGTGGCTTTTGTGTGTTCCAAACTACCTGAAACAAAGAATTTCGGTGTTTTACGAGACTTCCTAAAAGATAACCTTCTTGAAGCAAAACTCTTTTTCTTACAGTCAGTAGTAGAAGTGGAACCCTATCTTAAAATATTTCTAAATGACAATTCAATGTTGCCCTTTGTACATGCCGAACTTTATTCGATGGCACGTAGCAATGCTCTTGGCAATTGATGTCAAAAATGAAAATCTATTGAGCTTTTCGGATGTAGACATAGGCTTTGGTGTGAAGAAATTTTGTAAAATGTGAAAGAACTTGTTGTACAGCTCTTTAGAAAAGATTGCAGTCACTTCTTAGTGGAAATGTTTCAAAAACTGACTGGGCCTATGTCTCCATTACGAAAGTGCATGGTGAGAGGTGCTTCATGCCTTTCACCAACAGTAATGACTAGTGGCACTCTAAAAGTACAACGAGTTAACATAGCACTCGAACAACTCACTTCAAACAACCATATTGCATACATTGAAGCTGAACATTTAAGAAAAAACTACCTTGAAATCTGTGAGCAGTCTTCTGTTCAAGAAGAGCTCAAGACATTTGATTTCAATGAAACCAGACTAGATTCTTTTCTCTTCAACATTTTCATTAATGCAAAAGCTTTCAAGGCATTGCTGTCATTTTGCACGATTGATATTTACAATGTTCCATGGAAACAGTGCTGTTGAAAGAGGTTTTTCAGTAAACAAGGAATGTTTGGTTGAAAATATGAAAGAGTGTTCTCTAATATCCCAACGCAGCATATATTCAATGGTTTAGTCGGTAGGTGGCAAAAAGAATGTGGAATTTACAAGTGGGATGCTGCATGCAGCTAGGCGAGCAAGATCCAAAAGGAGCGAAGCAATTGAAGAAATGTAGAAGAAAGAAAGTGAAGAAGCTAACAGATCAAAAACAACATTGGAAACTGTAAATAAACTTGAGGCAAAGAAAAGAAAATTTCTCCAACAGACTGAAGACGAGGCTTCAGTACTACAAACTGAAATCGACTTGGAGAAGAAATTACTGAGGCAGATGTAAATCCTGTATGTTGTGATTTTGTGTACAAACTAAATATTAGGTGACATATTTGAACAATATTAGATTTTTATGTTTGTTGAGAAACTTGAGCTTCTGGGAGCTTCAAACATCTTTAATTACAAGTAAGTTTTCTTGTTGGTATGATTATAGTAATAGTTTTTACTTGTGTTTGTTATTATAATATCTAGGCCTGATGTACAATATAATGTTCGACCGTTTACCGAAGGAATTTTTTTTCGCTGCGTCTTACTGCCCGTTTGGGATATACACCCCCAAAGGTATTTTGTGGTCAAAAATGGTTACCAAAAAGTCACGAATTTTTGTTCCTCTAACTGAGTAGACACCCTGTTGTAATAAATACACTGCGGCAGAGAACTGCCCAGCGCAGGCGTCATCTTTAGCTTGGTCATCTTACTTCGGACAATAACCATCCACATCACATCTGAAGGTCTGGGTTGGTTCCCAGTGTGTTCAAATACATGTGTGTGTGTATTTCAAGCTGTTAAAAACCCCACTTGTGTGTTAAGCACATATAAAACATTCTATTTACACCCTACATTAATTTACTCAACTAGAATCACATATTTTAATATTTCATTTATATTATTTGATGTCAATATTTGTATATGTTTGTGTGTTTCACATGTTTTAACAAAACGCCTTATGGTGGGACTGAACACCAGACCTTGTTACTCTAGGCTCTGCGTTTGGACCACGCTCATCCCACGTGGCTCGCCCACTTTCACGGGCCCTGTCCAGTCCGTTAGTAGCCCTGGGACCCACAGATGGCCCCATACCAATACCAGCCCCAGTCATCAACCATTGTAGTAGGGGAGGGTTGCCTCGAGGTGTGGCGACAACAGGGCTGGCATTTGACAGTCTAATGTTGAAGCACGCTTGTATCTGTGGCGACAACAGCAGTCATCCAGAGCACGGAGGGAGACTCCAGAGCGTGTGGGCCAGATTGGTGGAGACGGGCTTGGTGCAGAGATGTGATCGTGTAAGATCTCGCAAGGCCACCTTCGAGGAAATACAGACATGCCACAGTGAGGCACATGCTCTCCTTTTTGGTAAGCACATCATTTGAATCTGCTAGATGTACTGGTTTCCCATGCCATGCAAATGCAGGTACATAGCTATCTCATCTATACACCATCAGTGTAGGAGGTAATATATATGCTTGTGTAAGTTGATAATAATTTTATTAAATACCGTATTGACCCTAAAGTGATCAGATCCCTTTGAAAGGAAAATAAATATTTATGTCTGAAAACTATTCCACTTTGAAAATTAATCAAATAAACCCTAGTTCCTTAGTTTTCCTAGTGTTAATATTATTCACATGTCTTATAACTAAGATATAAATACTTTTTTATTATCGCTATGTCTTAATCATTGGCTGGGAGATGGTTTTTTAATCATGATGTATGTATTATTTATTAAAATGGCAACTTCATTCTGGCCTCACAAGGTAAGTGGGCCACTGAAATGTTACTTCATTCCTTCAGCCAAAAATACAATTCATATTAAATAGTTTGTAAAATAAATTTGGAATTTAATGGTCATATTTTTCTATCAAAAAATAAATTAATTAAAAGATGAAAATATTTGTTTGGTCATATTTTAAAAGGAGAAGTATCCTAACAAAGATCTATACTACTCCAAGCTTGTTAATCAAATACACTAATTTCTTATCACAATATAATAACAGTAGCCAACCAAACATATCTAAAAACAAGTTATAAAAAGTTGTTACATTTATAGAAGGTTTGACTACTTGAATTTTTGGCCTAGATTAAGATTTTTATCGTTAAAATCAAGGTCCATATATTCTTAAATAACTTTCTGAAACTAAAGTGTTGAGAACACCATCTGTTGTGGAGATTATAAATTATTTCAATATGTATTGATATAACTACATCCAATCCTCAAAGGTACAACATTTATTACTTATTATCTAAGGGTGTAATTTTAGGCTGAGGTTTTATAAAGGCTATTTTTTGGTCAATACGGTAACACCAAACTAGCTTTGTGCCTTTACTAAATACAGTGAAATTATTGTCTCTATGTGATCAGGAACGAATCCACTCAACCGCCAAAAGCTTGATATGAGCAAGCTCTCTCAGCTGCCTATCAAGAGTTTTGTTAGACTGCCTTGTGGAGGTATCGGAGTTGATTCTGACACGACATGGAATGAGCTCCACACAGCACCCGCTGCTCGCATGGCTGTCGGGTGCGTTGTGGATCTGGCATTCAAAGGTAAACAGTTGAGTATTTCTACAAACGCTGAAAAGAGGGTTAACTGGGTAGTTCTTTGCAAGAGAATTCAGTTTTCAAATATGTACATCCTACTTTTTCTCTGGGTATAATTTATATCTTTCTTTATTTAAAAAAATAATATTTTCAAAAGTTTAAAATATTATGTGTAGTGAAAGTTATAAAGGAAATAAGTATAAATAAAAAATAAATGGAGAAATTTACATGTTTCTATGAAGGTCTAATATAACTAAAATTTAAGGTAGGCCTCCTTTCCTATCACTTAAATTATATTATTACAGTGTTTCAACACTATTTTATATATATCCAAACTATTAGACAATTATTCGTTTTTATAATCATATGGTTTGTTTAGAAGATAGAACCTAAATTATAAGGGATACGTGAAAGTAAACACTAATGAGTAGTATTTTGCAAACAAAGACCAGGTAAATGAACCCAGTAAGTCGAAGAATCCAACACAGAATGGTGATTCTCTTCCTAGTCTTCTGAACTAAGCTTATATCTCAACATTAGACAGAACAATTAAATGTGGTGTTTTGGCATTTAGCCCAAGACACAAAACACTACAGCTAATTTATTTAATTTTAAGAAGTTACTACATTAACATTTACATTACTAGCTTATCTAGCATTTCTTTATTTTTTCATGTGTTTTTTTATTACTCACTCCATGGCATTATGAACTCAAACCTATCCCAGGGCCGTTTCAAGAAAATGTGAGGCCTGGGGTGGAAAAATCTGAGTAGGGCGGTTCTTCAATTTAACACTAAGCTGTTATAATATATTGATACGTACTTGGTACTTATGTTACTTAATAATTTCTCTTGTTTTGTGGAATATTGATCAACCCATTAATTGACTGTACTTTATTAAAATGCAAACAATCAATCCAATCAAGTTAACCAAATTAAATTCCTCTTTGCACCAGTGCACTTTTAATTTTATGTAGACTCACAGCAGCAGCACATCACTCAACTAACACAAATCTTAAATTACACAAAGTTAGGGTTTTCAGGAATTTGTAATGTAGTTATTGCTGTTAATTCTCTGTATACTTGAGCTAGATACATTCATTCTACCTCATTACACCCTATATCTTTTAGGTGCATTCTAATATTATCTTCCCGTCCACGTCTTGGTCTACCCACTGGTCCCATCGGGTTTGCCAGTCAACACCCTGAACAAGGTTCTAGATTCTCCCATTCACGCTACACGTCCTGCCCACCATAACCTATGAGACTTTACTATCCCAACGATGTCTTGTGATGAATACAGGGTAAATAACTCATTATGTAACCTCCTGCTTCATCCCTTTTTGGACTAAAGATCTTCTTAAGCACCTTATTTTAGAACACAATAAATTTGTTTTCTTTGTTTAAGGTAAGAGACCACGTTTCACTCTCATAGAAAGCAAGTGGTTAAACGATTGTTTTGTAAAGTCTGAGTTTTACATTCCTTGGCAGCAGATGAGATGCTAGAAACTTACTCACTAAGTAATAGCACGTATTTCCCAATTATTTTTTTCCTAATTTTCAATCTAATATCGTTATTTCTAGTTAAAATTGTTCCTAATTATTTAAATTCATTAACCGTATCAAATGATATGTTATTCACAGTAGGGATCTGCGAGCTTGGGATTTTTCATTTGAGTCGAATATTTCTAAAAGCTCTCAAGTTACAGTATATTCATAATTTTAAATTGTTAAGGTATATTAAAACACATGTTCCTAAAATATGAATGACACTCATTTTTATAAAGAGTAAATACTTTTGAAAAAAAAAAAGTCAAACAATGGAAATATCGGCTTTTAAATTAGTAATAACACTTATAAAACACAATTTAAAAATAAGACCACTCAAATAAAAATCTAATAAAAAATTAATCAAAATGGTTTCACTCCTCGGTCCCGGCAAAGATTTATCTGATTACCAAACCCTTCCTTCACCTCTGACAAGACATCTTGTGAATGTGAGGAATGCCAGGTCTCCACCGTGGTTCGGATTCCACGTTAAACTGTAGGTCCTTCATNCGGTCCCGGCAAAGATTTATCTGATTACCAAACCCTTCCTTCACCTCTGACAAGACATCTTGTGAATGTGAGGAATGCCAGGTCTCCACCGTGGTTCGGATTCCACGTTAAACTGTAGGTCCTCCATTTCATCTCACAATCACCCTACCATTACACATTAGCGTAAGTGCGTATAACCCGAACGGGTAGTAAGACGCGGTGCTAATAATAATAATAATAATAATAAAAATAAAATTGTTTCACACTCATGTCTTTAACCCTTTGAGTGCCAGCGATGCTCGGAATATTTATTAAAATTGCTAGTGTCGCTCACAGCGATCCCATGTTTTCGAGCTCTTAGTTTATTAATAAGTCAACGGATAGAGTAGATTTTATTTCCACTGCATTTTTATTTATGTTCAAGCTACTTTTATTTGTCTTTGCACATAGAGTTTCGCTACATCGAACATGAAAATTATTTTCTAACTTTATATGAGTTTTAATTTTGGTCTTGTTTGTAAAACATGGCTACTAAAAAAAAAGTTGTGATTCAAGACCCAAAAAATTTCAATATTTATTATGAATGCATTGATTTTTAATTTGTAAATAATGAAACTGAACAGGATTATATTCTAGTGAATGTGAAAGATCGGAACAAGTAGGAGTGGCAGCTGACGTTGATAACACGAGTGTGAATACTAGTGATTCATAAAGAGATGAAATGAATCTTGAAGATCAGGATAATATACCACAATCTCTTCATATTTATGCAGAAGTACCAGGTTTGAAGTCCCCCCTCCCCTTCTGATACCAAGCCAATTAATTATTTTAGACTTTATTTTACTATAACCCTGCCATAGTTGGTGGTTACTGAAACCGCTGCGAGGCATAACCCAATATTAGCATAAAATCTAAAGTTAGTTTTTTTTTTTGTAAACTTTGTTATTTATTCAGTTTTTTTATTCTTTTCAGTGATTTATTCTATTACAATTTTCAAAGCTTAAAAATTAATGTTAAATTAATTAATTAAACTAATGTTAAATAAAACCGTAGTTTTTTTAAAATATCTTGGCTAGTAATTTTTTATTATATTTAAAAAATAAAAAGGTATATTTATAATTATATAATCGGATTGGCAAACATATTAGCTAGCTTATGTAAAAATTTGATTGCAAGAAGTTTAAAGACTAATAAGTTATTAAAATTTAAACAAAATTGCTTGGCACTTTGAGCACATTTTTTTGTCATTTCTCTTGGCACCCAAAGGGTTGAATGTATTAAAATTACACTAACAATTATATGAAAAAAGTTAGTAAAATGAATTATTGCATGATGGCTTGGGAATGTATAACAAAACATTGTAGAAACACTGTACAGTGATGTAAAGTAAGTGATGGTGAAGGAAGCTAACCTGTAAGTTATGTTAGGCCTCGATAGTAACGAACATACTTCTCTCTTCATGTCTTCTTAAACTTTTACACACTCCACTTCTTTGAAACTTCCAGAGTTGCACATTGAATTCTCGGTAATATTACTTATTCATTAATGTCTCTTCATATGAAAAATAAATATTTCTGAAAATTCAAAACTCTGCATAATTGGGGAAGTTTAAAGAAGTGAGAAGTGTAGAAAGAAAATAGAGAAATGTTTTATAGAGACCTAACTTAACTCCTTTCAGGTTGGCTTCCTTCATTATCACTTTACATTATTGTAGTCATGGCAACACAAGTAAACAACTTCAATCAAGGATAATTCAAAATGGACCACAATATTGAATAAATTTACCGGTCGAAAGTGATTTTAAGGTTCTATTAAGTTATTAATGTGAAAATTGAAATTGATTTTTAACAATTTCTTAAGCAACCAAATGATCTATAAGTGGGAATACCGATATTATCTAAATTAAATAGACTATGCTTACTATTGATTATTAAGTACATCACTTGGAAGCTCGAAAATGATAAACCTACAAAAATCTCAAGCTTAAGCAACGAGCTCAGCTCGAATTTCGGAATACGAGTACTCGCAGAGCTCTAATTCATAGTAATATTTAAATTTTCGTCCTCAATCTGTGTTCTCTGTGCTATCATATAGTTTGTTTCAGTGTTCACTTCTAACTAAAGTGTTTGTTTATTCAAAAAAAAAAGTTGCAATGGTTGATTGAATTAACAATATATTTGAGAAGAACATAAACATAGTATTTTATGTCTGTTAATGGTTTACTATTCATCTACATTCTGTTTCTATAAAAATGAGTGGAATATAATACATATCCTTCACTCTTTCCAGGAAAATTACAAGTCAACAGGATGTCCAGCAACCTGGCAAATATGAAAATGTCAAGGAATTTTATAAAATTTCTGAAAATCTATACATATTCACTAAAAAGTATGCTTTATTTACAATAGTCAAAATAACATTGTTCTTCCAATTAATGAATACCATAAATCTCTTTCAACACTTTTTGTACTTGTTGCACATACTAATCTCAATTCTCAATTCTTTCCATCCCTCCACCCAAAACTTTGTATTGGAACTAGAGATGGGCCACTCAAATCTTTGAATACTCGAATCCACCGAATCCTGACAAGTATTCGAGACTTGAGGATTCAATGTTTTACTGGATTCGATGGTCGAATTTTTGACCTACAAACGAAGCATATTATTTTTGATTAAAAATTACTTAGTTAGGCCTACTTGAAAAGGACAACTTAATCCGTAATCTTTATTTTGTCACACAAAAGAGATTAGCATGAATAAAATCATTATTTTAAAAAAAAATTGTTAGGTATGGAAAATCTTACGTGTCTAATACCCTACCCTCCCACCTATATGGGAAACTTGGATTCGACGGTTATAGTGCATGCTCACTTCTAAAACTTTCACCTCACTAACAATTTTGCAAATATTTTAATGACCATAATAAAATTCTTCAAAAACTAAAAATCAAAACTAGAATTACAAATAAACTCAAAATAAATCAAACAAATTACGGCTTTTTTTAAACTGAAATAACACATTACACACGATACAAAGTCGGCCGCTCTACGTATATTATGTTTACTCGCTAGAGTGACAATTAAAATAAAGCTTCTGTTAATTCTTACTACACAACTGGGTTTAATTATCTACAGCTATGCAAAAAAACAAAACAAAAAAAACAATTTATTGCATATGATCCTTAAGTTAGACATTTTGTTGGGTTTAATGAAAAATATATACTGTCAACAGTCGGACACCGAAAAAACATTATTTATACCTACCAGTCTACTTTTAGTAAAATGATTTTTTTTAATTAATTCAGGTAATCTGATCACTTAGTAAGCACTCTCGAGTTTTAAGAATCAAATAACAACACTTGCTAATTCATTATTTGTTTTTAAATTGATTTTAATCTGGAGTTTATTATTTTTTTAAATATATTTTGAATTAATTATAAAAAATTCAAACGTAGTCCTGCCATATAAAATGGCAATGAACATATTATAGTTGAAAATATGTTCGTGTTTTAAATATAATATATTCTCAGGAATTGATATATCGCAAGAATCGAATATATTTCTTGTTTTCTACGCGAATATAGATAATGGATATATTATAAGAAAATAATGATAAAACATACTTAGGCATTATTGAGTTCACTATTTCCAATGTATGTTTAATTGTTAAGCATATTGTTTTAGTAGTCTTCTTTTTTTTAAATCTGTTTGTATTTTTTATTTTAGCTTTCTAATCAAAATAAATTATAATACCTCAAGATGATTAAAGTTGATCAAAGGATAACTAGACCTAATTTGTTTGTTTATTTCACATGTTTTTTTAGAAACTTAACTCATTCTATCAACACTGTTAAAAATAACTTAAAGACACTCAAATTTTGATCAATTTGATTTTTAAACAATAATATGAGTCTAAATTGTTTAATTTGGCTGGATTTTAACCAGTATTTTACAAGGGGTACAAGGGGTGGCTGGAGTTGATTAAAATTGAAAGCATGATTGAAATAAATCTTAATTTACAGCTTAGGCCTATATTGTGTAATGTAGGTCTATTTGTAAATAATTAAAATTTATAACAATTTGCTAGGATTCGAATTCGAGATTCAAGATTATAATGTAGATTTGGATTTTAGATTCAGATTTGATAAATAATGGATTTGACCCCTCTTTAATTGGAACAGAATATATACAGCATGAATACTGTTCCTATGTTGTAGCGTTTCCAGACCAGATTATACCAGAACCAGTATCTGACTTTTAAGTGTAGGGCTGCCAGAATTTATGCTTTTGTTTTAATATGGCTTTATAAGACGCAGGAAAAAAACCAAAAGCAGTTATTTGTGGAAGTTATCCATGCTGGGCGAAATCTTTTGGACATCCTGGAATAAGGCAGGGTTCAAAGTCTTAACGAGGATGACTTCAAGTGACTTTGAATGGTCACTCAAAATGACTTGTAGAAACACAAGATATAGGTAGAATATCCATCCCTCATTCAGACTATATCTCTTCTTTTGTTCCTTTTTTCAAAAATGTTCACACTACTAAATGTTGTATAACTTTGTATCATATTCTCCATTTTGGATGGGATATAAGGAACACTTGATTTTTGTATCTGGACCATTTTGAAATAATCCGGACACATTGTTCCGCAACACTGTATCCAAGTTACCTCAAGGATAATTGTATTTGTTTGCAGCGGCAACTGGTGACATAAAGAATGGCTTTGCGATAGTTCGTCCTCCAGGTCACCATGCAGAAACATCACAGGCAATGGGCTTCTGTTTTTTCAACTCTGTCGCCATAGCAACCAGACTGCTTCAGCAAAGACTGGATGTTCGCAAGATCCTAATCCTAGACTGGGTAAGTTTATATTTTAACTAAAGTATGTCAAAGGTGCAGAATATGTTTAGGAACCCAATATTTCCTCAAAACATAAAAATTTCATACAAAATTCCCCCGAAAACTATAGAACAAAAGAATAAAACAACCTTGGATATTTTATGGAGGCTGGAGGGAATAAGGATTTTTATCACATAGTTTGTAAAATATAAATTTAAACTTACTATTAATCAAACAATTAATTACAAAATGTAGTTTTCTCCTAGAAATGGCAGCTTTCCCATTTCCTAATGAAGTTTGGCAATGGCCCTCTCACATTAACTAGAAGAAAACCTGGTAAAGTGGTACTTTTCTCAATAGAAATGCCTGTCTAAGGATTCCTTTGGAAGGTGAAACTTTGTTGACAGGTGGCCATCCCAAGGGATGAAAACTTCATGGAAAGTCAGTCTTTATGTTGCGGTAATGTAAGTGGCTGCCTTTCAGTGATCCAACTGACCTGCAATGTTTCAATACATAGGTTCATGGAACTCTCCAGGACATAAAGAATGTCAAGAATGTGGAGAAACACGTTTTCATCTGTGACTGCTTCCTTTATTACAGCATTATCACAAATTATCAAGTTTGGATTGACTTCCATAGACCTTATATTTTGAAAAAAATATGTGTTCAAATGATTATTTTTTAAGATTATAGAGAATTTATTACATCATAGTTAATGATCACCATTTTCACAAGCCCCGGTTGTTTTTGTTCTTAGTGACTCTTGAATTTGCTACTCTAAAATTTTGTCTGAAACTGAAGTCCTTGTTAAACACTTGCTGCTGAAACATAGTTTCATATTTTTACACTTATAGGTTTTATTATCTTTTGTTCAAGTGTCTCCAATAACGTTTTACACAGGGCTTCTAACTCTCTGCTTGCACTTTTGAAATTGCATCCATCTGGTGTACTTGCTGTACCTAACAACAGCAAGTGAAGATTCTCAGAAAGGCTTGAGCAATCCTGATAAATGTTGTTTTTCCACTCTTTAGTTCCATCATCCTGTGCTTTCAAATAAGCATAAGAAAAATTGTCTAAATACGGGCATTTAATTTAAATTCTGACAGATATGATTGAATTTTCTGATCGCCTATTATATCATGCCAAGCAGTTTAAAAATAAAACTTTCTTAACTCCAAGAAGTTTTTAGCCTTGTCCTGCACTCTCATGGTGCTTCTTTTGTAGATCAATAAAATTAACTTAAAATCCCTCCAAAGTGTTTTTATTATGTTTGGAAGAAGGTACAGGAGAGGGGGATAGAAATATATAAAAGGTAACAAACACATTTAATGGATTTTACAATGAAAAGAAGAACATATTTTACACTTTACTTTGTTGTCATTGGACAAAGAGATAATGGCTGCCTCTTGAAGAAAATTGATTGCCACTGCCCAACCTAGGTTTCATTCAATTGAAACTCATCAGAAGGAAGTGTGATTGAAACACGCAACACAACTTCCTAAAAGAGGAAACCAAAAAACACAAAAGGAAGAAAAAGGAAATTTGTAAAGAATAATAGAGAACTTAGGAACATGTAAGAGGAATAACATTAGGGGTGTGCGAAGCTTCGAGAATCTCGAAGTCGAAGCGAATATTAATTAACTTCGGCTTCGACTTCGACAAACAATATTTACTTCAAAAAATTCGAAGCTTCGGCAAAATAAATAAATAAGTATTTTCAATTTTAACCATTCTGAGCTATTATTCTAGTAGATTATATTCATGTTTACCACACACAATTCACAAATTTAAAACAAAAATAAACGTTGAATTATAGAATACTTACTAATATGTATGAGGCGCAAGCTTCTAATACAAATTAAAGTTCGTTCACGGTAGGAGTTTACCTCTGAAAGGCCTTTTTCCCTACCAGAAATCTATTATATAGTAGGATATTGGTAGGGAAAAAGACCTTTCAGAGGTAAACTCCTACCGTGAATGAAGTATATTTTCATTTGTTTACTTTTACGAAAGATGGGCCTTATCGATTTATAGGTTAAATATCGATTAGTTCGATATTTTTTAATATCTTATGTATTGACACAAAAGGCCATGGTTATAAAACGACTAGTTGATTGTGACTGACATAATTATTATTATTCCACAATATTTCTACTGAGATTAGTGACCACTTTTAATAAATGGTGATCACACTATTTTTGTTAAAAAAAAATGTTCATGTAAGTATCTTTTTCTTATTCTCTCAATAAATAACTTGTGAATTTTAAATAGTTCGTTTTGATTAAATATTGAATATATCGATAGTTACCCAATTTCAATAATCGATTATATTCGATGCCACACTGCCTGATCGATTCACAAATTAAATACGTTCAGCTATCTTCACCGCCACATGACCTAAATTCACGTGATAAAAATAATATTAAAAAAAATCAATATACAATTTAAAATCATATTTTTGCTTTGAATTTTGCATAATTTTTTTCAAGTGAATCTTTTTCAATATTCTGAAATGAAATGACCTTCACGTGTATTTGCTATACTCAACAGAAAATGTTATGACGCATGCGCCAAGAGATAAATTAAAAACTTGATTGAAAGTCGAAAA
>CABFVX010004216.1:0-20056 GCA_902151425.1 Timema shepardi | reverse complement strand
TGTAAATATTTTCTTAGGTATATACTATATTAGGCTAAGTTATATGCTATGTTTTTTATAAAATATAATTGTTTATTTACATGCCCAAGTAAATGTCTTTTTAGTAGGCCTACATATTTTTTTCTAGAAAGGTTAATGTCTTATTGTGTATTATTAGATAATTAGGCTAAATTGTAAGGTTTTATTAAAGTGAGATAAAATATATCAATTTAATAGCATTTGAACTAAATATAAATATATTAAGGCTAAAAACATCCAGTTTTTTTTTCAAATAGTTTGTTTTAAGAGCTATTATTAGTTGTTTAAATTTTATTCGAACTTCGATTCGACTTCGAGAATATTCTTGAATATTCGCTTCGACTTCGCCTCGAACTGAAAAAACTGGCTTCGCACACCCCTAAATAACATAAGGTAAAAAGACAGGAAATGCATATTTATTAGAGATTGGCCACTCAAATCTTTGAATACTCGAATCCACCAAATCCTGACAAGTATTTGAGTTTTGAGGATTTGGTGTTTTACTGGTTTCGATGGTTGAATCTTTCACCTTGTAAACAAAGCATAATATTTTGGATTAAAAAATACTAAGTTAGGCCTACTTGTAAAGCACAACATAATCCGTAATCTTTATTTTGTCAGACAATAGAGATAAGCATGAACAAATTAAATTGTTTTTTAAATAATAATTGTTAGGTCTAGAAAATCTAGCATGCCTAGTACCTTACCCTCCCACCTCTATGGGGAACTTGGTCTCGGCCGTTTCAGCGCATGCTCACTTCTGAAACTTTCACCTCACAACAATCTTGTAAATATTTTAATTAACACATTAAAACTCTTTAAAAATTGAAAATCAAAACTAGAATTTAAAATAAACTCAAAATAAATAAAACAAACTACTTTTTTTAACAGCATCCAGTGTGATGATTAAATAAACATGACTGTTAATTCTTACTACCCAACTGGTTTTAATTATCTACAAAGACCCTCAATTTATTTCTTATGATCCTTAAGTTAGATATTTTGTTGGGTTTCATGAAAAATAAATACTGTCAACAGTTAGACACCAATAAAACTGTTTATTTACACCTACCAGCCTACGTATTGTATATCGATTATTTGTTTAAAATCGATTCAGGTAATCTGAGTACTTAGTAAGTGCTACCAAGTTTTAAGAATTAAATGCTAATTCATTATTTGTTTTTAAATTGATTTTAACTAAGGATTTATTATTTTTCTAAATGTGAGATTGAAGTAATTGCAAAAAGTATTCAATCATAGTCCTGCCTAATAAAATGGGAATGAACATATTGCAAGAGTCAAAAATATGTTCGTGTTTTAAATAGAATGTATGCTCAGAAGTCGCTATATCACAAGAATCAAATATATTTCTTGTTTTATAAACGAAGATAGTTAATGAATATGAAAGAAAATAATAATAATAATAATACATATTTAGGCATTATTGATTTCACTATTTCCAATGTATGTTTAGTTGTTAATCATGTTGTTTTAGTCTTCTTTTTTTTAAATCTGTCTCTATTTTTATTTTTGCTTTCTTCTTAAAACACATTATAAGTCTTCAATGATGATTAAAGTTGATCAAAAAATAACTAGGCCTAATCTGTTTATTTCACTTTTTTTAGAACCTTAACCCGTTCTATCAACAATTTTAAAAATAACCATAAAACACTCAAATTTTGATTGATTCGATTTTCAAACAATAATATGAGTCTATATTGTTTAATTTGGCTGGATTTTAACAAGTATTTTGCGAGGGTTGGTTGGGGTTGATTAAATTTGAAAGCATGATTCAAATAACTCTTAATTTACAGTTTAGGCCCATATTGTTTAACGTAGGTCTATTTGTAAATTATTAAAATTTCTAAGAATTTGCTAGAATTCAGATTCAAGATTAGAAAATAAAATGTAGATTCGGATTCGAGAAATAGTATATTTTACCCATCTCTAATATAGTCCAGTCAATCAGTGCTCGAAATGGGTTCTACCTGGAAAGTTTTGGAGAAGTTCTGATTTTTGGTTCATTTATATTTTTCGGTGTGCTAATTAAGAATTTCCACTTTGCCACCTCGAAAATTTTCGGTAAATATTAAAAAAATGCAAAAAACAACAAAAAACCTTGACTATTTTTGGTTGTTTTCTTATAACATGAAAACTATGCACTTTTCGAGAAAAATCGCTATATACAAAAATAAACTAGAGAAAATTCCCTACAATTTAACATTGCATGTTTTATTTTGCCAGACGAATAGTTAAGGCGCAAACGCGCGTTGAAACTATTTGAATAAGTGACAACGCTCAGTGTTCATCATTCAAGCGCAACCTGCTTCTTTCTCGTGATGAAGCTCTATTTTGATGATATTCTTATTAAGAACTAGTAATATGTGAATATCTTACAGTTTTCATTGTTATACCTAGTACCTTGGTGTTTATAGGTATAGGGCTATAACGTATACTCGTGTTGATACATGTGGTTTTTATTAACATAGGTACTGTTACAGTGACAAACTAAAAACAGTCGTGATAAAAAAATGTGTAGGAATACAATATGCAAGGGAAATATGTAGGGATAATAATAATAACAATAATATCAAAATCGTCTGGGCCGCTTTGTTGCTGAAGGTCCAGGCTGACCGATGTCTTTGTCCTCTTCCTTCAGAGCCTTTCGTTCATCTAGAAAATAAGTAAAGTAAAGAAGTAAAAAATTGTTATGTTAGTTCAACATGAGTGTATCAAGGTATGACTAAGGTGTAAAACCACCGAAAGTGGGTTATTAAAGAATGCATAGCTGTGTTCGTAAATGTATTAATCAAAATACATTCTGATGGATCCGCTTCAAGTTCTTGGCCCGGGTCTTGAATTCCTTGGACGTCAGGATCGTCCACATCTTCATCCTCGTCCATATCAGCTTTCTCCAAGTTGTCGCAGGTTCCTTCACAGTTTAAACAAATTTTCGAACAATATAGGCCTGCCTTTCTACAGCCACAATTCCCTTGGCAGCCTTTCTTACATTTGCATGAAATGTGATTTAATATAGCTTCTGGGGCAAGGGGCTGCAGGGTGGTGACTGGCATGAGGCCGTTCTTAGATGTTTTCCACCCCCATTGTTCGGGTCTTTTTTCATGACCAAGCCATTGTTGAACCTGATGGAACACCCGTAGCGAATGTTGTCTTGCAGCAGCTTCAGTAGGGGGTAGTGAGGCAATGTTGGCTGTGGTCTTGTATGCAGACATTACATAGTGCCTGTACCTCAACTTATTTATTGAAGCTACTTTTTTCCCACCAACACCGTACAATGCAATAAGGAAACGTTCAACCGCATCGACAACTGCCTCTTTAATCAGCTTCAGGGTTTTTAAACACCTGAACAATGTTAATCAGATCAGGATTCTTCTTCAAAGTATGAAGAAATTTCATCTTACCCTGATTGAACAAAGCTGATGTTGTGTCACACCCACTCATGGCATGTACAAACAATATGTGCTCGGCAACTGCTTTGTCAACTGCACTTAGAGGATGATACAGTGTTTGAGGAACTTTGCCTTTTCCTGGCTTAAGTAAGTGAACGTTAGGAGAAGTACAGATACCTGTCAAGATGACTATAAGATCTACATAGGGAGGAGAGCGGGAGAAAGAGAGAGATCGCCTGACAGAGAGACGGATACGAGGCGAGGGAAACATATAAAACTATTTCAGCGCGCACTTACGCCTAAACTATTTGTCTGGAAAAAAAACTATACAAAGCTAAATAGTGGGAAATTTTCTTTAGTTTAATTTTTTATACGGTACATTTTCTGTAAGAGTGCATATTTTTCACGCTATAAGCAAAAAACAAAAAATTGTCAAGTTTTTTTTGTTGTTTTTTGAATTTTTTTCATGTTTCCCGAAATGTTTTGAGGTGGCAAAGTAGAAATTCATAATCAGCACACCGAAAAACATTAAGGAACCAAAAATCAGGACTTCTCCAAAACTTTCTAGGTAAAAATACCAGATTACTGGACTAATATTTATTATTGATTATAGGATGTTCATCATGGCAACGGCACACAGCAGATGTTCTATGATGATCCGCGTGTTCTATACTTGTCTATACACCGCCATGATGATGGCAACTTCTTCCCTGGAACCGGAGGCCCCACAGAGGTTAGAAAACTCAACCAATAAATACAACTGTAGTTCAGAATTAACTTTCTTAGATGTTTGCAAATCAATTCAAGGTAAATATATTTATTTTTTTGTCATTGCTGGTTAACTTCCTATTCTATATTAATAGACCGTGATGAACATACACAAAGGTAAAATAATCATCAGTAACAATAGAATAAATCCCACCAGAAAAAAAAGACGAGATAAAACGCTTGAGACTCATAAGATGATTACATTCATAATCACTGCTCTCTTATGGTAATGGAAATGTCGCAGAAAGATTAGCAAACATCAATTTATTGTTGAAGTATCTAGGGTATTTAACAAACAAGAAGAAAAATTAAGTAAATCACTGTAATTTGTCATTCTTGAGGTGTATCAGCTTTTTCTTTATTTCTTGAATATGTCTGACCTGGTGATCTAGGGGTAAGGTGTCGGACTTCTGTGCTGGGGTCTGGGGTTTAATCCTCGGTCCCGGCAAAGATTTATCTGAGTACTTAACCCTTCCTTCACCTCTGACAAGACATCTTGTGAATGTGGGGAATGCCGGGCCTCCACCGTGGTTCGGATTCCACGTTAAACTGTAGGTCCTCCATTTCATCTCACAATAACCCTACCATTGCACATTAGCGTAAGTGCGTATAACCCGAACGGTTAGTAAGACATGGTGCTGCTGCTAATAATAATAATAATGATAATGATAATGATAATGATAATGATAATGATAATAATAATATTTCTTGAAACTATCTAAATCAGTGGTTCTCAAACTGTGTTGCACAATTTTACAGAGGGTTATGCAAGCATCTATCAGGGTAAAATTGGCAAAATGACAAGAGAACCAAACGTGCTGGAAAATAAATTTGTCAGGGAATTTTTGAGGGATTAGAGAGAAATTTTCTCCCTTGTCATTTGGGAAAATTATTTTGTGGGGGTACATTAGACTTGTTTGTAGTCAAGACTAAGGGGTACAATATAAAAGTAGTTTTAGAACCAATGATTTAAATTATTGTATCCAAACATGTTCTTTATCTTATAACCGACAGATTTTGCTAAAATAGATAAGTAGATAAAAGAAGGAGTAGATAACAAAGTATTAAAGTGAGAGGAAAAGAATGTTGGAAGGACAGAGGGAGATGGAGGCATTTTACTAAACAGACCTGGCCACAGGATGGAAACAGTTGATGATGATGATGATGATGATAAAAGTTATGAAGTCACCCATTTTGAATTGGATTATTAAGCCTACTTTTTCTTACATCTCTCCTGTGGTTACTCCTGGTTTATTTTTGTCATATTTTATATGTCCTAAAATATAGTTTTAGCCGATAGATTTTATTATTTATTTAAGAAGGCATTAAATAGCTTTTTTGATGATCAATTGGGCTTTTTTTTTTACTTAGCATTGCATTTTATGACCTGTTTGGGTTTTACGCTTATGTACTTAAAACGCTATATATATATAGGATGTGTACCTGCATATAAGATGAGGAAGAGTGGTAAACAATTTTTTTTTTAAACACACACCCTCACTGACCCAACCAAGATTCGAGCCACAATCTCCCCGTCGTCTAGTCTACTGCGAGAGTAGTGTGCTAGACCATGCGGCCACCAGAGTGAATGGTAGTACAACTGAGGAGCCATCCGGAAAAGAACCACATGGTATTATCACTGATTCTGAGAAAAATGTGTTTGAATGCTTCATATGTCATGTAAGATCTCACAACTTACAATTTATTGCCATCTAAGAATAATATAGAAAATTACTATTTTATAAAATATGGAGGAAAAAAGACTGAAAAATCTAAGAATGTAATCTTGGGAAGATGGGTCTAGCGAGCGTGGGTATTTGTATTTCACCGTTTTTATAGAAATGACTATAAAATCTTTATGATTTCTTTCATATGTTCTCTTCCTACAATAGCTCTTCATATGTAAATTAAAATCTAAGAAATTGACATCTCCTGAAATCATACTGGTGCCTAATAGAACCAGTAATTATTATTATTATTATACAGCAAGGGCATATTCGGTAAGCTCTTGGGCTGTGTAATCGTAAAAAAAAAGGTTAAAAAAACTCTGGGTATAATTATAAGAAAGATAAATTTGAAACATTAAAAAAAGAAGAAAAACTAGTTGCTTAAATAATGTGTGTAGACGAAAATATTAAATAGATGACAACTTTTTTACATCTGTGATCATGACCTGTTTGTTCCAGTGTGGTGTTGGGGAAGGCCTGGGACGCAATATCAATGTAGCGTGGTCTGGTGGCTTGGCCCCGCCCATGGGGGATGCAGAGTACTTGGCTGCATTCAGGACTATTGTCATGCCTGTAGCAAAGGTTAGCCATATTTCACAATATCTAATAACCCATGCTATCTTCTATCCTCATGCTTGTATTTACTATGGATAGGACAGTTCTGCATCCTTAAACCCCCTAAAATAATCCTTATTGTGAACTTATGCAAAAATTGTTTGAGGAAGGCTATATCTGTATTTATAATAATTCTCTATGGTGGCACAGTGGCTAAATCATTTTATAATAATGTAAATTGATGAAAATAAAAAACAAACTAATAAGTGGAAAATTAATTAAGAAAGCTCACCTAGGGAAAAAGGAAAAATGTAAGAATCCAATGCACAAAATAATGTGACATCTTACTTTCTTCTGTCTTCTATAGTAGAAATACTCACAGACTAATTTTAATACTATTGCCGTAATGTGTTAGTACTAATTTGTGTTAAATTTAGTTGTTAAATGTGTGTGTGACTACTACTACTACTACTACTACTACTACTACTACTACTACTACTACTACTACTACTACTACTACTACTACTACTACTACTACTACTTTAGAAAACTGAAGAAGTTGTCACCTTTGAGCATTGGATTTTCCCCACATTTTTCCTCTTTCCTTAGTTGGTCCTTCTTCATTAAATGTACAATTAGTTTATTTTTTCTATTACTATATTTTATCAATTTCCAATATGACTAAAGATTCAAGTTGTACTATAAGCTTTACTTTCTACACTTAAGTACTAATTACGCCAATGTGATAGGAATTAGGAAGGTTGAATTTAAATGAAGTGAACCCACATTTGTATGGAGGGAAAGTGGAATACCATTTAGGAAAAACCACCCCCAGTTTACCAGACTGAGATTTGAACCTCGATCTCCCCATCTTTGACACACTAGCTCAACATAAAACTAGCGCATTAACTAACCTTGCCACTGAGGCGTGTAAGTTTTTTTAAACCTTTAGAAATGTGTTGATATCTTTCACTTTCATTTAAGCATAAATAAACCATAATGGGAAATCACAACTTCTTTAATACCACAAAATTTCTGAAAGCCTGATAGGTTTACATCAAAACTGGTTATGTAGGAAAATTTGGGAAAAAAAACCCAACAGTATTTGGAGTAAAACTATTTTTCTAGCCATAAATAAACACTTTTCTCAGGAAGGATGTCAAATACATGTAAATGATATTTCAGAAGCTTATGTAACATATTCAAAGTTGAGCGCTCTCTTATTTATTTTATACACTTCATTTTACTTACAGATTAATTTTCTCCTTAACTAGGTAGATCCTTTTTTAACATCTCATCATCCCTACTACTTGCCATGTTATGAAATGTTATTGTTGTGTGATACTTAATAAATCAATATGTTGGGAACATTCTCTCTCATAACATTATTAATTTTATCTGATATTATCCACTTTTTTTAAACTAAATTTTATATTCTGATTTATTTACTAATAAATAAAATGATAGGATATTAGAAAAATGGTAGAGTACAAATAAAAGTATAAATACTAACACATATTTACACACATTTTGATCCTATTATAGCATCTTCCTCAGGAAGTAGTAGTAATTAGACTAAACAGAATGTTGTCTTCAGTGATGCCAACTTGATTGGTAAAGATGAAAACTTCTCTGGTTGAATTGAAATTCACTGAATGTTTCTCTATCACTCTATGGATGGTAGGTGGTGCTGGTGTAGTCTGGGTTTAAATTAGCGAATATTTAGGCTGGGTGGTTTTCTAAACTTTGTGATCCATTGATGTGCCAGTTCCCATCTTCTTAACTGAAACATATTACATTGTGTCTTGTGGAATGATTTTAACACCTTAACAGTGTAGCAGTCCTCAAAGTTGAGGTTATGAGTGGAGGCGTGTGCTGAAACTGGTTTTTCTAGATTCTTGACTTTTGTGTCATGGCGGTGTCTATTCATTCGTTTACGGGGAGTTTCAGTGGTGAGGCCAACACATTGTGCAGTACATTGTTGGCATTCTAATTGGTAACTTAGGTTACTGGACTCACATGTGTGACTGCCTTTGATGATATAGATGGAGTTGGTGATGTTGCTAGAGAAAGTGGCTGCTGGAGGATGTTTTTGGCAGGTTTTGCAAGCTGTTTTGCTGCAAGGTTGAGAACCTTTTTGTGGTTGAATGAGGGTTGTGTCATTTTTAGTTTCCAGTTTATGTGTACCAGAAGATTTCTAAGTAATNTTTTTTGAGAATATTGTTGGTACGGCTGGATGCTTCCAATATGTGAAAACCTGACGCTAATATTTTGTTTATCTTTTGTAGGCCAGGGTAGTACTTAGGCACTAGAGGTATAGTATCTGGTTTTTCAGGTTTGGGTAATTGTGAAGTTTCAGCTAGTTGAAGTAGGTTATTAATGAGAGCTTTAGGGTATCCTTTCTCTGTAAAGACTTCTTAAAGGTTTTCAAGATGGTTTTGAAGATTTTCTGGATCGGAGGAGATGTGGTGAGCCCGTATGACAAGACTGTATGGGATAGATCTTTTAGTGTTGAATGTGTGGCAGCTATCAAAATGCAGATGTTTCGAAGTGGCCATCTGACAGCCTAATGTCCACATCAAGAAATGTCGCTTGGTCATGAAATTGGTTTAAGGTGAACTTCAGACCCGAAAAGGAGTTTTGGTTGTTTAAAAAATAGAGTTAGATTGTCTTCGCCCTCTGTCCACACCATAAATATGTTATCAATGAAGCAAAGCCAGCAAAGTGATTTGTTGATTTGGCAGTCAAGAAATGTTTTTTTCAGTTTGCCCATAAACAGATTGGCATACGAAGGTGCCATCCTTGTACCCATCACTGTGCCTTTGGTTTGAATTAAGTTATGATCCATGAATTGAGAGTTGTTCTTTTCTAGTGTAAATTTAGTGAGATGCAGCCAGGCCAAGAACATGAGGAATGTTGGTATACAATGACACATCGTTGATGGTGACAAGTATGGTGCTTTGAGGTAAAGGTTTTGGAAGACTTGAGTTTTTGAAGGAATTGGTTGGTGTCTTTGATGTGGGATGGTAGTCCGGTAACAAATGGTTGTATTTGTAGGTTAACATGTTGACATTGTTTCTCTAAGCGATTCGCAGCTGGAGACAATAGGCCTTCCTGGTTGTGGTACGGTTTCTTAGTGAATTTTTGGAAGCACGTAGAATTTAGGCGTTATTGGGTTTTTTGGTAGAAGAATCTGGACCATGGGTAGAGAAAGGTTTTGTCGCTTGGTCTATCTGGTGATTAGTTTTTGAAGCTGGTTGGTAAATTGAGTAGTGGAATCATACTCAATTTTTTGGAATGTGGATGAGTCTAAAAGCTGTCTGTGCGCTTCTGTGGTTTAATCATATTTGTTCATTACAACTCTCGTGGATCCTTTGTAGGCCGGTAGTATAAGGATGTTCTGATTTTATTGGATGGATTTTATGGCTTGGTGATGTTCACGAGTTAGGTTGTGGGGAGTGTTTTGTAGAAATTTGGATCCGAAACTTGCTGAAGTATAAAGTTAATATAAATTTCAATCAAGTGATCAACTGGTAATGGAAGGGGAGGGGTGTGGGGGTTCCCAGTTGAAAGGGGGTGACAATTTGCTTAGAAGCTGGTTGGTTTGTCGATGGTGGAAATGTTTGATGTGTTTGGTTTGTCAATGGTGGAAATATTTGAAAAGAAGTGTCTTAAGCCTCATATTCCTAGCGAAGTTTAGTACATCCTTTGTCAACTTGAAGTGGTCAAGACGTTGTTTGGACAGAAGGTTAGGCCTCTGGATAAAACTTTTTCTTCCGACTTGGACAGTTGGTGGTTAGATATATTAAGAACAGGGGAAGTAAACTGTGGCTTGGGCTGGTGGTGATTGTATGGGTTGTCTGTTGGGTAGTTTGGGCAGGGATCCCGTATGGGTGGCTATCCCTATTCGACTGGCTACACTGGGTTTCATACCCATTAGTGAGCATTTAGTGATAGGACTGTGTTCAAGATGCATATGAGTCTAGAGTTCTGTATTTCATTGAGATAATGTTTAGATAATTTCTTCAGTTTGATCCTATCATTCTATTTATTACAAAATGTTTTTGCTCAATGCACTTTTTTCATACATAATATTTTAAAAGCATTACCTCCTTTCATAACCTCTTTTATCAATTTTTATATTTTTTCTTTTATTATTATTTTTTTCATTTTTTCATTTTTTCTTCTATCCTATAATCATGAACCTACAGAATTACTGGCTTTCACAAATCAGAAACCTTTTATCCAAATTTGCAGCTGTAAAATGACACATTTTTTATATCTTATCAAGAATTGGCAATTATAGTACACAATATAAGATGTGCAGTAAAGTTATAATGTGATATACCAGAGGTGTGTTGAAAAATGACTACAATTATATAACTAGTTGAATTATGTTTTAGAGTACACAATTTGATAAATTAAGAGTTAAAATGTTAGTAACTTGAATTTGTAAAATTGTAGATTCAAAGCATTAGTAAGTTAACTTGATTAGTGTTTAATAAGTTGTATAGTAGCGCCTAACTCAGAAAAGTGTTTTGTTTTGTTTTGTTTTGTCAGTTGGCCTCACTGTGTATGATACTTTTAGTGTTTGTTCTAACATGGATTTAGTTTATAACCTTCATTGTATGATTGATCCTGTGTTGAAATTGTTGACCATGGCTCAAAGTTAATTTTGTATGTGATAATAAAACAATTAGTTAAGCAATATGGATGCTAGACATGTTAAAATATAGTCAAGTTAAAATATGGTGAAAGTGAATAAAATTTTATTATAAGGATTAGAGATGGGTTGAATCCACTATATCTCGAATCTGAATTTACATTTTATTCTCAAATCCGAATCCTAGAAAATTGTTAGAAATTTAAGTGATTTACAATTAGGCCTACATTAGACAATATAGGCCTAAACCATAAATTAAGATTTATTTCAATCATGCTTTCAATTTTAATCAACCCCAACCACTCCTTGCAAAATACAGATAAAATCCAGCCAAATTAAACCATCTAGACTCATAATATTGTTTAGAAATAAAATCAATCAAAATTTGAGTGTCTTTTAGTTATTTTTTAAAGTGTTGTTAGAATGAGTTAAGTTACTAAAAAAATTTGTGAAATAAACAGATCAGGCCTAGTCATCCTTTGATCAACTTTAATCATCACTGAAGGATTATAACTTATTTTAATAAAGACTGATTACTAATACCCTTCCTTCACCTCTGACAAGACATCTTGTGAATGTGAGGAATGCCAGGCCTCCACTGTGGTTCGGATTCCACGTTAAACTGTACGTCCTTCATTTCATCTCACAATCACACATTAGCGTAAGTGCGTATAACCCGAACGGGTAGTAAGACGCGGTGCTAATAATATTAATAATAATTTAATAAAGACTAAACCAATATGCTTAACAATTAAACATACATTGGAAATAGTGAACTCAATAATGCCTAAGTATGTTTTATTATTATGATCATATCCATTATCTGTCTTCGCATAGAAAACAAAAAATATATTCGATTCTTGCGAAATATCGATTTCTGAGAATACATCCTATTTAAAACATGAACATATTTTCGACTCCAATATGTTCATTCCCGTTTAATAAGGCAGGACTTTGTTTGAATATTTTTACAATTACTTCAATAACATATTTTTTAAATGATAAACTATTAGTTAAAATCAATTTAAAAACACATAATGAATTAGCAAGTCATTATTTGATTCTTAAAACTTGAGAGCGCTTACTAAGTGGTCAAATTACTTTGAATCGATTTCAAACAAATAATCGATATACAATACGTAGGCCAGTAGAAATAAATAAACCGTTTTATCGGTCTCTCACTATTGACAGTATTTATTTTTCATGAAACCCAACAAATTGTCTAACTTAAGCATCGTATGCAATATATTTGGGTTCTTTGCATAGTTGAAGATAATTAAAACCAGTTGGGTAGTAAGAATTAACAGTATCTTTATTTTAATTGTCACTCTGGCGAGTAAACATAATATATGTCATGGTGGCCGACTTTGTATCATGTGTAATGTGTTCTTATTTCTGTTAAAAAAAAAAGCCATAATTTGTTTTATTAATTTCGAGTTTATTTGTAATTCTAGTTTTGATTTTCAGTGTTGAAGAGTTTTAATGTGTTCATTAAAATATTTACAAGATTGTTTGTGAGGTGAAAGTTTTAGAAGTGAGCATGTGCCGAAATGGTCGAGTCCAAGTTTCTCATACAGGTGGGAGGGTAGGGTACTAGGGACGTAAGATTTTCCACACCTAACAATTATTTTATTTGTTTAAATTATGATTTTATTCATGCTAATCTCTTCTTTTTTTCCAATAAAATAAAGATTATGGATTAAGTTGTGCTTTTCAAGTAGGCCTAACTAAGTAATATTTGAATTCACAATATTATGGTTTGTTTATGAGGTGAAAGATTCGACCATCAAATCCAGTAAAACATCGAATCCTCGAATCTTGAATACTTGCCAGGATTCAGTGGATTTGAAGATTCGAAGATTCGGGTGGCCCATCTATAATAAGGATATATTAGTTGCTATCCTTAGAAATGCAAAAAATAGTCAAATCGAAAATTATGTTTATTATACTTAGGAATTGCATTTTAAAAAACAATTTATTGGAAGTATATTAAAATTTTACTCTGTGAGGAATATGAAATGTATTACCTTCATTTGGTGAAGAATTTTAAAAATATATTGTTCCTTATCTGGTGGCTGTTAATCTCTTTCTCCTTTATGATGGCTCAACTGCCATGCTTGCTGTTCTTTCACTTGGACTATTTCTAAATACATTTTCCTGTTGTTGTTTTTTAAGTTTGAGTTCTCAAATTCTATTTCTTAAATATTAGTGGTCAATTCTTCAATTCTGATTCCTAAATATTTACAATCCAAACATTTTTTCCAAGCAATCCACCCTCTCATTAGAATTATGTGAACAGAATAAAATAAAATAAAATTAAAAGTGTGACTAGTAAAACAAAATGGCCATGTTTGATATCTGCACGGTATCATCGGATTCGTCCACTTTGCTTTTCCCTAAACGGTTACCCATTCTGGAGGTAAATGCAAGTAAAGGAGCAAATTACCAAAGTGTATGGGCATAATGTGATGATGAATGAAGGAAATTTCAGGAAACTACGTAAGCCGCATATTGAAGGCAGAGTGAATGATCACAGTGAAAATTGAAGTGGCCACCCATTGTTGATAGACAAATTGAAAATCAAACAAAATAGCTTATTCACAATTTCTGAAATGGATGAAAATTGTCCACAACTCTCTTGTTCTCTAGTGTATACAATTGTCAAGAAGTATAGTACGTCAGCGTTTTGTGAAATTAAAGAGGTGAATTTAGTCAAAGGGAGTATAAATCTCTTAAACGAGGGCACCCAAAACCTATTCTTTCGACATGATAAATAGCTCAGTGTAACTGGTGATTATAAAAAAAATAGTATAAATGATGTCTAAACAGGTTACAAAATAATACAGTTTTAGAAGATTTTGTACATTCAGGCAATTTGGCTCTTATGGAAAAAACCGTTTGTGACTTGGCTGTTAGGTTATTTTCCAGATGAGCCTTATATATAATGTGAATCTCCTTTTCATGACGTGGTAAATTAACCGTCTGGGTCTGGTTGTTAGGTTTATCTAGTTATTACTTTGGGTCAATCCACTCAAATGTAGCATGGTAGCTCCTTACAAATTCTAATTCAAAATTTGAAGAAAAAATAATAACAATTTGTTTTTAAAGTTTAAAATTGAACTAATTTTTAAACCTCCAATATCCAACAGATTTTGAAAAGGAAGTACCCAACATAATAAATTATTAGAGACCCTGATTTGTGGAAATAAAACTATTAATTTCATTAAATAAACAATTGTATTTTGGTACAAAAAGTTAATAAATAAAAGGTCTAGTTCCTGATTTGTAGTAAATAAAACAATTGAATTTAGTAAAAAAGTTTTATTTCAGTAAAAAAGAAAAATCACTAAATAAAAGGTTGCATCCTGATTTGTGGTAAATAAAATTATTTTATTTTATTAAATAAACTTGTATTTTGATATAAAAGGTAAATAAAAATACTTTTGATCTGAGGGGGGTTGAAAATGATAAATTGATAACAAACCAACTCTAATGTATATTGCTATGAATAAGAAAAATTACAGCTTAAAGTTGTTGTTTTTGTTGCTTTGTGTTGCTTTTTACACTATATTTGACCTACTATAAACACAAGTATTTAAATAACATCAATTTTTTTTTAATCGACTTGATACTTTGTTAATATTTAATTATAATTTTTATAATTTATTGTTATTATTATTATTATCACCGCGTCTTACTACGCGTTCGGGTTATACACACGCTAATGTGTAATGATAGGGTGATTGTGAGATGAAATGAAGGACCTACAGTTTAACGTGAAATCCGAACCACGGTGGAGGCCTGGAAATTTTTATAATGAAGGCTTACTTATTAGTTATTACAAACTAGTTAACATTCATTTAAAATGATATGCCTTAAACACAATATGGAGACTATATTACATGCATACATGGTAGACAACAACCTAGCTTGTACCAAATTATTTTTACCAGATTAAAAAATCTATACACGCATATACGTCAAATCACCAAACAAACAACAAGGAAATCATTATTTCCAAATTTCTAAGCCAGTCCATGTGAGTTTCACAATCTTTTTTATATATACATATATATATGAATTATTTTCCAAAAAAATACATGAAAATTAAAGCATTTAAATATTGTATTTGCCCATCATTCTATTAAATAATTTTCTATACAAAAACACTTAGGAGAATATCAAAGTCAAAAATAACACTACTTGGTAATGATATAAGATGGAAGAGCAAATACATAAAGATCTGATCCAGCTTAACAATGGTGTCATTTTCTTCTTCTTTAAATATTGGTCTTTGGAGATATTATGGCTCTGAACGTAGCCAGTTCAAACACTTACTCACTAATAATCTTTTGGTTTAAGGAAATAACTTTATATTTGAGAAATTCTTTTGTATAAGCATAGTTATTATTCTTTATTTTTCAGGCTATTTCAGGATAAAGGTAAACAACAACGTTGTTAGTGTTAATTCACATTTAAAAGGCAAAATGGTCAATTTCACTTAAAAAATTTATTTTGTTTTATTTTGTAAATGTATTATTACTATAAAAATTCTACATTGGTCTTTAAATACTTGTTGATAGTAATTTTAATGTACTTAGTAAAAGTTTGTAAAAACATGTCTTGCAAAATCTCTGTGTTTTTATAAATTAACCTTCATGTTTTGATGTGTGTGGGTTTTCTCTCCAGGAGTTTGCCCCTGACGTGGTGATGGTATCGGCTGGTTTCGATGCTGCATCAGGTCACCCCCCTCCTCTGGGAGGCTACAAAGTTTCTCCCGCCTGTTTTGGTCACATGACTCAACAACTGCTGCAGCTGGCTGACGGCAAGGTTTGTCTCTCATTATTAGTGGTTAGAATGCAGGGTGTCTACCATCCGGGAAAATCAGGGAAAATGGGAATAAGTCGGGAATTTGGTAAATCACATCAAAAATCCGGGAAAATGATATTTTACTCAAAATATGAAATACAATTATCAGTAAATTATGTCATTTTTTTTGTTTGTAGCTTTGTAATATGTTTTTAATTCCTAATAAACAGTTTTAATTCAAATGTTAAAACTTATTATTATTATTTTAAAAAAGGTTAATTGAAAACCGAAGGTGGAGGGAGGGGGGCGGTGAGTTAGAAGGATGTGACATACTTTTTTAGTCGGGAATTTTAGGAAATGATCAGGGGAAATCAGGGAAAAGGTCGGGGATTTCATTGGTCAAGTTTAGTAGACACCATGGAATGGTTTTGCTTTATTTACTAGGTGTTTACATTATAGTGGAACCAATTTAATGGCTATTTATTTATCCTAAATTTACCTGCCATTAATAATTTGTTATTTTCGTTAATCTTTAGAGTTTTGGTCAAACTCTTTTGAGTAATAATATCATACTTTCCTTTATCCATGACTAGTAATGCACTGTGACTTAACAAAGAAATTATTTATATTATTATTTCTTTCTCTAGTCTCAAAGGAGCAGACCATTCATACTTAGTCAATGTAAATAAGAATCTTGGTTTTTGGTTGTTTGTATAAGATATCGCGAGATGAAGAAAGAAGAGCAGACATTTCCACACCCCAGATAGGCGATGAACATTTTGAGTGTATGTGGTGCATCCAAATTTTTTCTTTGTTACAATGTAGAGAGATGCACAAAGGATTTTGAGGGTGTAACGTGTATATGTGTGTTTGTACAAGTCTTACACAATATATGAAAGTAAATTCACTCATTCTATTGGGGGAGCGGAATTGTATCCATTCAGATAGTTTTGTAAAAAACTGCTTTTGTGAAAAATCGGAATTGTATCCACCGGAATTATATCCAATCGGAATGGCATCCATTCCGATAGTTTTGTAAAAAACTGCTTTTGTGAAAAATTGGAATTATATCCACAAAAACTGTAATTCAATCCACTCGGAATGGTATCCATTCCAATAGTTCCAATAGTTTTGTAAAAAAACTGCTTTTGTGAAAAATTTGAATTATATCCAATTGTATCAAATGGCCGACTTGAGGTTTAAGAGAAGGAACGTTTAACGTAAAAGCTTTGTCACGCTTCTGGTAGAGGGCAGCACGATGGAATCTTCTTAACTTACTAATTGTATACTAGAGTACAGCCTTGTCTAAAAATATTTTCTTAAACATGAAGTATTTATTCTCTTTAAAGATTGCACTGCATACTAGAAAATTAATTTGCAACCTTATTTAACTTATAAGATTCTTTTTTTCAGGTCAATACATTTTAAAGTATGTATCAACTTCTATAATTTTAATGAGATAAATCAGTTATTTTATTTGGCAACAGACTTTAACCACTATGTTAAAAAATTATTATTGAAAATCTAGCTTTAATTTATTCAAATATAGTGAGAAACAAGACACTGTTTATGAATTCTGGCAAGAATTTTATTAATGTGAATTGGCAGCACTGCTTTGCTCATGTCCTATGCTCAGTGAGCTCTAGTGATGGTAAGAATCGAGTAAAAGTAGTTGACTACACCTTTGTGTATCGTGATTGGCTGTACTCGATTCTTCCAGACATACTCAAGTAAAAATAGTTGTTCCGTGTTCTTCTTCTAGTCGCTCCCTTTTTTTTTTATCCTAAGATATAATACACAATATATGTTTTCTCACGTAAATATATGTATTTGTATGGTACTTGTGTACTTTCAGTGCTGGCCTGCACTATGATAAAGGAAATTGAAATTGAAACTATTATTAGAGTTTACCAACATTATTATTATTTATTACTATTGAAGTTTACCGACGTATCGACACAAAAAACATCATTAAGATTCCTTTACTCATTTTAATATGCACAACAATATCCATAATTTCTAAACTTTTTTTAAACAACCTGTATATACGTGTGTGCATGTGAGTGTAATTTATTTTAAAATAAAGAAGTCTTAAATTAAAATCATTCGATGACAATTTTCAGGGGACAGAAATAATAGCTTTGACACACATGACACGCTCCCCTAAATTAAATTCCTGGATGCACCTCTGAGTGTTATTATCTTCAAAATTAATCCTGCTGTAAGTTTGAAAAGGTCTTATTTGTCTATAAAACACGAATAAAGCTATTTAGAGAAAGCATTATTTTTTTTTAAATTTATTTAGCACCACGTCTTATTACCCGTTTGGGTTATATGCTTAAGTACTAACAACGCTAATGGGTGAGGAATTGTGAAGGTTTAATTTAGAGGAAGTGAACCCACATTTACGTGAAGGGAGAATGGAAAACCATCTTTGAAAAACAACCCCAGTTCACCCGACCGAGATTCGAACTTTTATCTCCCTGTCCCTGGCAATCTGGCTCAACACGAAAGAGTGTGTTAGCCACCAAGGCAGGTGTAAGCATTTTCACTTCTTCTTACAAAACCAATGTTATACAAATAGGTTTTATCTAATCAAAGCAACACTATTAATGCAATTTATTTATAAGCTAAACAGAATCAAGCCTACTCTATAAAAAAACTTTTAACATAGGGTCTAGGCCTATATCATTTAATACATCACCGGGAATATTTTCAATAACTCAGGTTTCAGGTAATAGTAGTAATAAAGTGAAAGACAATTAGTGTTGAGTGAAGGGTTTTACCTGATCGGAATATAAATGGGGTGAGGGAAGGGGGAGTATAGCTGGGCTTACAAAAAAAGATGGAAAGATAGATAATACCAAAAAGAGGTTGAGAAAGAGAGGGAGAGGTGGTTCGGATAACAGTATTCTTGAAACCACCCCGAAATTATGGATTTAAAACTACCCCTCAATCTCACTCAAAATAGTAGAGCTCTCTATCTTGAACTGAATCAAAAAGTCAACCTCTCACACCCCTTGATAATAATAGTAAATATAAGTTTGTGGATTTGTTTATGTTAATTTGATATTAATGAGAGAGTGAATAATCAATTATAAACCTTTTTAAAAACATTTACTTTTAGATATTAACAACTGCTTGTACCAGCTAAGCTAACATGGTCACACACACACATAAGAAGTTTTATCGTTCTTGCTACAACCAGATTTACCATGACTACTATTTGGTGTTCGAAACTCACCGGATGTTTCGAGATCATTTTGCCTAAATTATTTTACACTTTATCTTCATGCAAATGTAGATACACTTTCTCTAAATTCTACCTCATACAATTCCTAAAGTGTGAACACGAAGTTAGTTCATAAGGATATTGAGATGTGAAGAATTGAAAAAGCAGTAGACATTTCAGTCAAGAACTCTATAAATGTCTTAAAAAACAACTTTTGATTTAATTTGTGGAAATAATTTTTTCTTTCTCGCACCGATCGGGTAGAAAAAGTATTTCTATCGTTAAAAATAAACTTGAAATTTTGATAAATATTGACGTTTCATGACCCCCTGAAACTGAAAAAGTTATTTTTGTGATGCCACCTGTCTGTGTGTTTGTATCTCTGCATATAACCTAGGCCAGTTCATTGATCACTCTGAAACTTGTAATCTTAGGTTTTGATAGGTCTCCACAGAGAGGTTTTTGGAATTAGATATCCAAACCTAAAATTAAATGTAGTTTATTTAACGACGTTGCCTACTTGGCGAATTCGAAGCGATTTTATGAAAAGGGTTGCATTTTAACCTAACGCACTCAAGCATAAAATATGTGGCCTCATTTGACAGTTCTTACCCCCTCCATGACTACCCTTCCCCTCTTTTGCTACCTGTGTCAGGAGGGTACAAACTCCACTCGCCACTCGGGAAGACCGATAGGTCAGCTTTTCAGTGATAGAGATTCAAATACAACCATTTCTCGTGCTGAAAGCTATGTGAGCTAAGGCATTATAGTGACTAGACAAATGGCTTACCACATTCAGGGTCGTGGCATTTATTTGGTGTAATCACATTGCTTGTTGAGATTATAGTGTTATGTTTACTTTTTAAATTGATTA
>CABFVX010004215.1:47448-69800 GCA_902151425.1 Timema shepardi | reverse complement strand
AAACTATCGAATGATTATTCGATAGTTTGGAAACGATAGTTTTCATCATTCGATAGTTCAAATCATTCGATAGTGCCCATCACTAGTGCTAGGCCAGCGCTGTGATAAAGAGATTGACGTCAGGTTGTCATGGCAACCACCCTATCACGCATGCAAAGTTTGGGGCGTTGGGATAGCCAGCCATGGAGCACACCTTAACATAGGTGCTGTTTTTATCAAGCGTTGATAAGATTATTGTTTTACTAATTTCCTCAATAAAATAGGGAAATAATGAAACTATATTTCTTACTTAATTAAGTTGGCCAACTAAACTAAATATGGAGATATCACAACCACACACATTACAGCATTATTTCCAGAATAATAATGCTGTTTGAATCAGGGAAACCTTATTAAATTACTTTAACCGAGTAGGAAGTGTTCCTTGGCAAAACAACTACCCTCTTCTAGAAACTATTTTGTCTACTATTAATAATTAAAACATATAACATAAAATACTTTAATTTGGAATGTTTAATCCTTATATATTAATTAATGCATGTAACAAAAATACTTTAAATAACCTGGAATTTTTAATGATCCAATATTAATAATCAATGCATATGATAAACACTACTTTAACTAAACTGGAATGTTTAGTTCTCTTGGGTCCCACAATGCTCTTCATTGTAACACAGTGCTGATAATCTTTTCAATATCCATTATTATAAATAAAATATAAAAATGTTCATTGAAAAGTTTCCGCCTGGCTACCGCGCAATTTTATTCGACAAGTTAAACCACTTAGCGGGTTCCCTAGAGGGCTTGGTTCGCGGCAACCCTCGAGCTGCTTCCATTATGCACACTCAGACTAAATACCATGAGTTTGTTCGGGTCGCACCTCGCTATGCAAGCTTCTAGCCTCTAACCTCCAAGCAAATCGCTTGCACTTTAAGTATAAACAAGGCCTAACACGAGTTAGACCATGCAACCACCAATACGGTTTGTAATTAACTACCTACTTTGAATCGAATTTTTGAGAAAGATGTTTATTTATTATTGAACTGAACTAAAGTTTACAATTTGATATAGGTACCTAAATTACTCTTTTAAAATTTCAACACACTCCTCTTTTGCGATCAAAAATATAGGCCTACCATGTGGTAAAAAAAGTTTGAAAACATTGATGTTAAAATACTAATTTAATTAGGCCTATATTGATTTTTTACAATTTTAAATTCTAACATTTTTTAAGTAAAATTTAAGACTCCTCAGCAGGGCATGATTTACATGTTGAAGCTCGTTGGGCTCCCTCTACGCTCACCCCCAACCCCTTTTTACATACACAGAATTCACCAGAACAAAAATGTGAGTTTCTCATATTAAAAGTAACATAGTTACAGTACATATTTCCAAGTAACAAAAATAATTACCTTATAATTAGGCCAATTTATTATTTACTTTTTACCGCAAGCTTCAGATTTTTGAACATATTAACACACTAAATATTATAAATAAATACATTTCTTCCTAAATAAATGCACTAGCAAAAATAATTTTGTAGGGAAACTGGCAGTATCGGTCGTAAAGCGCTCAGCTTCTTTTGAACATTACGCAACCAAATACCTTCAAAAGGAGTCAATGACAGATATTGAAGACCAAAAATGTCTATGTCAATTTATAAAATATAGTCTCCCACTGCCTTATATTTATGTAGACTTGTTTATTAAATTATAAAAAATAAAACCTTGACGGAAGTGCCTTAGCATTTGCTCTTTAAGTGGCGCTCTAGGTCCGGGCCTAGGAGGCCTAGAGATAAATCCAGCCCTGCCCCTTAGGAGACTAGGCATAGATGAGAAGATAATATATCAATTGACATTAATTTGAGGTACATTGGGTGTCAGGAAAGGGATTATATTGGCCTGACTCAGGATAGTCACATAAAAAAACTTGTGTTCATGGGGTGAAGCACCTCAGTGTTTGATAATGCCATAAGTAGTAAGTACTTACTGTTGTAAATCAATTAATTTATGTTTTGTAATAAAAGTGACTGAATAGGAATATTTAATTTTTAACCATGCTAGCCACTTCCATCTTCTGGGACTGGGCTGATCTTCCAAGAGCCGGAAGGACCGTGGATATGGTGACCTATGCCCTGTCAAATGTGGATGAAGTGGGCTGTTGGGGTCACCCGTCCTCCATCCATAGGTCTGGACTTGGGTCCTACATCACCATGGATGCCGACTCTGACAGCACTGAAATGAGTCCGAGTCTTCTCCCTTGTTGTCACCCCCTGGTTTGAGTCATAGACAGGCCAGGTTTATTCCTCAGGCTGCCGAGACAGTCTGCGTCCTCAGAGAGGGTGGCTGTGTCGAATTGGAACCCAAGGATGGTTGCAAGTTCTGCCACCCCCTAGTGCCCTGGGCAGCTGCTATTGGCAACTCGAGTGGAACTAGCACCGTCCATAAGACTGGTTCCATCCCCAGGGCTTCCCCCTCGATTGTTGAGGCTCAGGTGTCTCCCCCTAGTGTCTAGACTCACCAAGCTACAATCATGTTTGAAAGGAACTTTTGATTCAATCCCTTCCTGGCCATGAAGACTCTCAAAGAGAAGCTCACTGATGACCCCCATGTCAGGGGGTTGGTTAGGAGGGCTTCATTACAAGTTTATTCTCTGGCTGACCAAATCACTTTGGTGGAGGAACTTGTCACTAGGTGGTATCAGCACTATACTTACCCTGCTGAGGGTGAGAGACACTGGTGACTCACCCACAACATTCAATACCCCCTTCATAGAAGAAACCTTTGATTTCAAGTTCTTCTTCAAAACCATTATGGAGATGTGGGCAGTCGTTTGTGAACTGAAAATCTGTAAGTGTCTTCCTCCACTTCAGGAATGGCTATCATGCATTTTTTCTATCCCTGACATGTACAGTAAGCTTGGAATCCTATTCAAAGTGAGGTGAGATTTTCTTTGATTGACCCCCTTCGTCTCTTTCTCTGGAACTATGTCAATGGTTCCTAAGATCCCCAAACTTCTCCAATTCCTGACTGCACATGCCATGGATGTGACATTTCTGTTGGAGACATGTTTCAGGGAGGAGACACTGTTCTGAGTGCTGGGCTTCTCTTGCTAACAGGTGAATACTTTTAGTTTTGTGGGTTTGGTTTGTAGTGTAGACTTGTAGTTATTGTTTAGATTAAACTGTGGTCAGGGGTGTCTCAATGTTTTCTCCAAGCACATATTTTTAAATCTCCAATTTATTAGAGAAAGAAGAAATCATACCGGTATCTAAAACTATCCAGCTTGGGTCAATGGCGGGAGAACCTTATTTGTATTGAGGGAGTGGGGGCGATTAACCAAAAGTGGTTTTTGAGGGACTTGTCACCCTTCTCCTCTAGAATATATTTGGAGTGGTTTTCCCACATACATTTTTTAATGTTCATGTTGCTTTAAGATATTTATAATAGTCTTCACCATTTTTTTTAAATTCAATACCTTAAGAAGCTATATGAAGTTTGTTTTTAATCGTATAGTATTCAAAAATATAAGCGGAGAATGAAATAAATCTAGAGGGAGGCAAATTTATTCCAGGAGGAAAAATACCCTTGCCACCACTTTGCCATTATTTAAAAAGTGCTTAATATAGATTTTTAAACTTGGAGGGAAGAGGCACTGGATGTAAGTTTCTAAATGTTAAAAAAATTGTTAGGTTACACTTAAAGTATTTAATTAATGCTATTAATTAACATAAAAATAAACTCCAGATTGCTTTTAGAGTTATTTAATATTTGAAATTTTTCTTTCCCTGTGAAAGTGTCCCCCAAATATCCCCTAAAATGTTAGTCTGGCTATGGCCTTGCATTGTGTTAATTCATAATTAATATTGTTGACATCTAGACAAGCACGCTATCAAACACAATCCCATCTCAAATGATGTTGACAAAGATATAGTTTATTCACTCTTAAGATTAACTTTTTAGAATAAGACATAATTATTTAAATTTCAAATATAATTATGGTTATATGGAATAGGTCATTGTGATAAATTATGGTTTGGATTAGGAGGGATAGCCAGTACACTTAGTTAGCTTAAGTGTTTTTGGAGTAGGAATTGTTTCGATATAATACTAAAAGAAACACTAACACATATTTAAGGACAAGCTTTCAATATCACAGACAGTTTCTTCAGGTCAAGAGAGTAGACTGTGTATGTGCTGGCTACCCCTCCTAATTCAAAACAAAATCTAATGTACAATAGCTTTGTTAGCACTAAATGTTAAGCATAGTATGTTGTGTGTTCCTTTCATAATTTCTAAGAATTAATGGAATTTAGCTATGTGACAACTCAAGTATCTCTCTAGGAATGGGCATCTTTAGACCTGACTCCTAAACTAAATTTGTACTGTGATATCTTATCATTAGAGAATGTGGGATTGAAATTATATACAGTTTTTTTTCTCTCTAGGTGACTTCCAGTGAGTTTCTTTGTAGTTCTTACTTCTCCATTTCTCTTGCATTTGTCACAGCCAGTGATATATCGCCCATCTCTACCACCAGCAGAAACTATTCCTTATGAGACACCAGAGAGCTGAGATTTTTATTTCAATTTGCTATTACCCAGTGTTTCACTTCCTATTCAGTTATATGCCTTGTAGGCTACTAATTATGCTTTTAATGTGTGAGAACTAAAATAGACAGCACAAGGAATTTGACCAATTAGAAGAATACCGGAGCGAATAGGAGTGTGTTAGAAACAATAAGTAGAGCTCAAATAAAATGGTATGGACATCGACAACAAATGAACAACAGAAGAAAGGCAACACAATATTCAGAAATGGAAGTAAATGGGACGAAACCAGTTGGAAGATCAAGAATGCGATGGATTGAACAAATGATGAAAGGTGTATAAAAATTAGGACAATATTGGGATTCTACCCATAAGAGTGAAGAGTACAAAGACAAGATGAGACGGAGAGCGCCCACTAACCATACCTGGGAAACTGAAGTTGGGACAAAATTATGATGATGAAGATGGTGGTTATAGCCGTCACTAGCCATCAAAAGTAAGATGCTATAGCAGATATAATCGATACATTAAAAATTAATACTGGGAATGGGCCCTTGAATCTTTGATGCGAAAATTTTCAGATTATCAGACTCAAATCTTTATTTATTTTTCCAATTTTTCAAGTGAAAAAGTTTTAAGGCTCTAATACTGTTTATTGTTGGTTCAGAACCAATTATAATCATGGGATGACCTTAACAACCAGACCAGTAATTTAACACTAAATCAAATGTATTATTCTATTATATTAATATTTCCTCTTATTTTCATAATTTTTTGCCAATATTCGAGTTTCAAAGGTAAATTGGAGATTCGAATTTGTAAAGTAGAGGATTCAACCCAACTATAATATTTATGGTTATGTTTACGTTAATGAAAATAGGTGTTGCTCTGATAGTAAACAGAGAGGTATAACTTTGGCAGGGCCAAGTATTCTCTAGGTGGCTTAGTCTAAGATTCTTTCTATTTTTCATTCACTCAGCCACAACTACCCTTACCTTTCAATCCAGCCCAAGACAACCTGGCACTATATAGCCCTCTTGATCTCAGCTGTTAATCCAACAATCTTGGACTATAAATGGTGGTCAGTTGTATTCTTGTAGGCGCTACCTCTTTGATAGACCCTCGTTGGCCCTCACCACTACCCTCCCATTTCTATGTTTGAACTGCTATCAATAAGTTTATGAGCAATATGAAAACTCTTTGGTTGTGTTTATAGCTATGGCTTGTAGAAGCCATTAAATAAGTGTTTGTTCCATGTGTCATAATGAATGTTTGGCCTTAAAACTAGATCAATAAATTATTGATAAGATATGGGTTTAGTTTTTATTGTTACATTTTTTTCGAGTCTATCATTGTTGTATTTATCCCTAGACACCTCTGCGAAACACGGAGCGTATGCATATTTACCCGAGGTATTTAATTCACACTTTCTGAACTAACTAATTATATCATTACATGACAATTCCTATGAGTGAGGGAAAAGGGGCCTACCAATTTCGCCGGGAAAGGTATTTTCACATACCTTCTTGGTTTATTTTACATACCACAATCAAGTTTTAAGTCCCTTCCCAGGGAAGTTATTCCACAAACTTTTAATCACTCAAGAAAAATCTTCTGACCTTGGCTGGGTTTGAAACCATGAACATGATTCTGAGGCGAGCACTTTACCTCAAGATCAACAAGGTAACTATTTATTACCATTGATCATCCAAACAAAATATATTTACTATATAATTTTTAAGGATGTGTGAGTAGTCATTTATCACTTCGAGTTTGAGTAATATAAATCAATATTTGTTCTATTAATATTTAAATTTAAACATATGTAATGGATCCATACTTAAACCATAAATACTATTTTTCTAAAAATGGTTTTTTTGTGAAAAATATTATCACACAAATTTGAATTTTTAAATACATTTATTAGAGATGAACATGTTATTTTTCTTTCAATGAAACGAAAGCAAAGGACTTTCTGTTTACTATGAAATAATCAAATTAATAAACCTGATATTATCAAGAAAAATATAATATTTCTAGTACCTACTCATATTTTTCAAGTTTCAGAAACATTTTCTAATTGAGTATTACTAAAACTCAACTCGCTAGAATTTTTGAGTACTCACAATCCTAAAAATTATATCAGGAATTAAGATTATAAATAATTTAGTAAGACTAAATTATAGTGAATCTATAGTTTGAAAGCTTTAGAAGTAGGACTTGAATGGTTCGAAATATAAGAAAATAAAAAACGATCTAGAATTTCAAATGGATTTAATTACATAATAATTTATATGTTTATGTTGAAAACATTAGTGTGTATATGTATATTTTAGAAAAAAAAACCCGTTAATACAAACAATTTTCTCAACACTTATGCTCACCAGTAACTAGTATGGATGGCCATTTTCTTTCCAGATTAAGAGCAATAAAATGTGAACCAAATAATGGTGAAAAACAGTAAATTTTTGTGAATTTTTCATAAACAGCTAGGTTTTATGTATGCAAACATTAAAATTACAATTATCAATGCAACTTAATTTACTCAACATTTTGTTATAGACATGATTAGATTTAAATCAAGATATAATAATTTGCAGATAATACTGATTGTGTATGGTGTTCAATCAAATAAGTTAGTATCAAAACACCTACTTACAAATAATTTTGTATTGGGAAAATAATTTATTATATTGTTAGAAAATAAATCATTTAAAAGTATTACTAGCCAAACTAGTGCATTTTCATTTCTCAAATTAAATGACAAAACATGTTTCTTACAAGCATGAATTATTTAACACTTGTCAACAAGCATGTTAGGCAAATTTCCAGAAATATTATGTGTGTGTGTGTGTATATAATAAAAACAAAATTCGCCAACCAAGTTTTTTTAAATGTCTTTCAAAAAGTTATGTGAGAAAATGTTTTTATTTTGCAGTCTATATTCTCTTTTTTGGATATTATTTTAATTAATGTATATTCTCACAATATCAAAGTCTTATCTTAAATCAGTTATATAACCCTCAACAAATAGCAAATAATTTTTTCTTTATTGAAAAATCACCAGTCCCATTTCACAGCTAAACATTTTTGTTACACCTTGATCAATAAGCTTATGTCCTACCAGCTAAGTGTTTTAGCATAATTTTGCCTTGAAGCCTTATATATTATTTTAAGAATCTTGCATAGGCTTGCAAATACATTTTAGTTAGAATTTAGGATTGAGCTTAAAATTAAATAGTATGTTAGCAAAGTGGGATTTAAAGCTAATTTAAATTTTACTGAAGCTTTAGAGAAAACAAAGTTTTGATACATTTTTTCACCTTAATTTTGTGGTGAATATATACATCAAAATTTCTCCGTCTGAGAAGAATCAGTCACATTGTATGTTAATGATGATACTTTGGCAATTTAAATTTCTTGTTAAGACTATTTCTATAAACTTGTATACACATTTTTCATATCCTGAAGTTGTAAAACTAACCAAATAGGATTTAAAAAAATGCAATCCATCTATTAGCAGCCTAAAAATAAGAACAATTACTAAGTGCCGATATGATTTATATGGATTACACATCAGTGAAGAGAAAATGAAGGTAATGACATTGTCGAGGAGGATGAATGAGGAAACTGTAAAGGCAATATAGATGAAAGTGAGAAAGATAGAGAAATTCAGATATCTCAGATGATGGTTCAACGACTGTAACATCAAGGAGGAGTTGAATGAAAAAATGATGGCTGAATCTTGGAGCTACTACATTCTAAAGAACATGTTTGGCTCCAGAGTTATCTCCACATGAATAAAGATTAGGGCATACAACACTAGTGTGTGCCCGGTAGTCTTGTGCGGTTTGGAGACATGGAGCACAACTAAGAAGAATAGGGAGAGATGAAGGGGAGGGCCTTTGAAAGAAAAGTCATGAGAAAAATATGGGGTCCAATAAGATTGGAAAGAAGAATATATAAGGAGAAATAACTAGGAAATATGAGTTGATGGAGCAACTGGATATAATACAGGAAATGAGATTAAACAAGATTAGATGGGCAGTGCATGAAGCCAGAATGCAACCGAAAATAAATCCTAGAGCTGTTGTGGACAGAATACCTGGCATTGGAAGACCTTTGGGATGACCCAGAAAAAGATTGAGTGACGATGGGGTTAGAGATCTCAAGGAGCTATAGAGAAGAATTGGAAGGAGAACGCTCAGGATATAACATGGTGGAGGCAACTTGTGATGTGGCTAGAGACCTCAAGGAGCTATAGAGGAGAATTGGAGGGAGAACGCTCAGGATAGAACATGGTGGAGGCAACTTGTGATGTGGCTAGAGATCTCAACGAGCTGGGTATAGAGGATTGGAGGGAGAAAGCTCAGAATAAGGCATGGTGGAGGTGACTTGTGATGTGGTTAGAGATCTCAAGGAACTATGGAGGTTTGAAGGGAGAACACTCAGAATAGAAGATGGTGGAGGTAACTTGTGATGTGGCTAGAGATCTCAAGGAACTATAGAGGATTGGAGGGAGAACGCTCAGGATAGAATATGGTGGAGATAGCTTGTGATGTGGCTAGAGACCTCAAGGAGCTATAGAGGAGAATTGGAGGGAGAATGCTCAGAATAGAACATGGTGGAGATAACTTGTGATGTGGCTAGAGACCTCAAGGAGCTATAGAGGAGAATTGGAGGGAGAATGCTCAGAATAGAACATGGTGGAGATAACTTGTGATGTGGCTAGAGACCTCAAGGAGCTATAGAGGAGAATTGGAGGGAGAATGCTCAGAATAGAACATGGTGGAGATAACTTGTGATGTGGCTAGAGACCTCAAGGAGCTATAGAGGAGAATTGGAGGGAGAATGCTCAGAATAGAACATGGTGGAAGTAACTTGTTTGGTCATTGTGTGGGCTTCAGGGCCTGTGATCGCTGTTAATTAATCAATCAATCATGGTTGATAATAGGGTTCTGCGAGTACTAAGATTTAGAGCTTCAAGCCAAGCTTATAATTTAAGTTTGGGACAGCGATTGAAAGATTTGAAGGCTCGTCATTTTTGAACTTCCACTTGATGTATGTACAAATAAATTTTCAAAATGCAAAGGTAAGCATATGCATAAGAGAGTGAAGTGATGGTAATTACAAGGAAGGGAATAAGGCCTAGTAAAGCTATAAAGTAGTATGGAACAAAGCTGAGAAAAGTACAGAAAGTAAAATATCTTGGAAGCATGAATGAGTAGAAAGGGCACCATACAAACTGCTCGTCAAGCTATAAAAATTATTTGGAAGGCTGGGTGGGTCAAGTGACCGACACGACTAGAACCAACTGCTAGACAAGCTCATGTATAGGAGTACAAAGTGATAGACAACCAAGCAATCGACACAAGAGAACAAATCTGTAAAAAGACCCACTGCTAGACACCCAGAAACGACATGGACCAAGTGATCGCCACGAGAACCAATTGCTCGACAAACATCAAGATAAATCCACTTAAGAGTGGCTCAAGTGACAGACAAGTTATTTCAAAACTAACAAAGTTATAACATGGTAGTAGTGGTTGTAATTACAGTTCTGGACCACTTTCTCCCATAAGGTTAACATTTATTCAGATGACCTGGTGGTCTAGGGGTAAGGTGTCAAACTTATGTGCTGGGGTCCAGGGTTCAATCCTTGGTCCCGGCACAGATTTATCTGATTGCCAAACCCTTCCTTCACCTCTGACAACACGTGTATTAACCACAACTTGTGAATGTGTGGAGTGCTAGGCTTCCACCGTGGTTCGGATCTCACGTTAAAATGTAGGTCCTTCATTTAATTTCACAATCACCCTACCATTTCACATTAGCGTAAGTGTGTATAAGCTGAATGAGTAGTAAGACTCGGTGCTAATAATAATATTGATCCACCACATTGAATGGGGTGGATCACTTTCTCCTCTAACCTAACCTGACCTTAAAAGGCTCTTAATTATACAAGAGTACCTTATGTCCCTGTATTTGTCGTTCTGGACCTTGCAGCCCCCTCTTCCCTTGAGTCTAGATTCCAGCCTCTATCCCGTACTCTCCTCTCAGCCCTCATCCCTTTCTCTTATTATGCCCGCCAATCACTCCTCTAACCTCCTCTCAGTCTCCTACTCCCCGACCTTGATCTGCACAACTTCCATTCCTCATTCTGTGCGCTTACCTCCTTTCAGCCATATGACTTCCTGTATCCATCCTGAGCAAGAGGTAGTTTGGCTCGATCATGGCCGTGTTGATCCCATCCAGCTTCAATCCTTCCTCTTACCAACCACCCCGCTTACCAGCCAGTACTTAAAACTTGAAAGCTTATATATTGTGCCTTAAACAATGTATCCATCATCTTACCACCCACTCCTTCATACCTGACGTCTTGGTGCTTGTACCTTAAATGGTATGATCTTCCTGCTTACCACCCATCCCTCAAAATATTCTGAAACGGTTTGAAATGTACTAAATAAATATGCATCATTCTCCACCCGACACTTTAAACATAGAGATCATTCATCGGGGTTCGATCCCAGTCGGTTGACTGAAGGTGGATTTTTATAAATGGTTTTCCACTCTCACTCCACAAAAAATCGAGTGCAGTTCCTCTAAATTCATCCTTACTCATCCCTAAACACATTAGCGTAGTTAGTATATAGGCGTATAACGCGAACGGGTAGTAACTCTAGTAGGTATAACGCGGTGCTAAAAATAAAAAATATGTAGCACTAAATATACAGGTTAGATCTTAAAATTATCTCTTTGAAAAACAATAAAATCCTTTTTACTGTCGCTTATTGCCGGTTACTAATTTTACATACTATTGTAAAACTGTTGTCGAATTTTAATAAAGGCCACTAAGGAATTTTTACTCACTGGTTTTCAACTCTTTCTTCATGAAAATGTGGGTATATTTTCTCTAAACTATACCCTCCTCACCTCTAATATATTAATATAAAAATAAGATAGTTCATACCGGTGGACCAGAGCTCACCCTTCTTTAATGTTGCAGCCAGAGTTGCAGAATTAATTGTGACTGTTCAATTTATATTATTTTATAAGGTCATCATAAGTTGGGGGTCAAGCTGATGGGTTGGAGGAAAAAATTATCTAGTGTAAACAAGGACAATCGTGTATTGAATTAACTGTTCTGTCACTTAGCACACTCTTAACTGGATGATATCAAAGTTTGTCGAGCATTTGGTCGGCTCGTGTCGAGCACTTGGTTGTCTATCACTTTGTACTCCTATACATGAGCTTGTCTAGCAGTTGGTCAAGTTGTGTCGGCCACTTGACCAACCCAGCCTTCCAAATAATTGTTTTCATTTTGTCTACCTGTTGGTTGTCTATCACTTAGCCTGCTCTCAGTAGAAAGGTGGAGGTAGACAGGATCTAATAATTCCTCTTATGTTATTTATACCCTTTTTAATGCCACTGAATAAACACCACCGATGAATGTTTTAATTATGAATTCTAGCATATAATTTAAAAGTTAAAGTTAAGTTATTTTATAATTTCTTAGTAAACAGATTACTATTCCAGCTTCAACAATAGTGAAACACATTTTGACAAAGGACACTAAGAGCTCAACTCTTGACCATTAGTTGTTGGAGAAAGTGGTGACCTACCTCCTCTAGGGTATAGACTCCCAAATTGGGGACATGAGGATGTCTCATTGCTAAGAAATACACATTTTCAGCTTTACTGCCAATAAAAACAAAATTAATGAATATTGTAATCACTTGTAGTTGTATGACATACTCTTGCTTGTCTAGATGCAGTTATGGACTTGTTAGTCTTAGGTGTTTATTTTTTATATATAAATACTGTGATGAGGCTTGATAAGCTGGATTAAATATGTGTGGCTAGAATTTTAAAAGCACAAAACGGATTACAAGATATTTGAGTACTTGCATGGATATTCAGGATCAGTTAGCATTTGGAATTGATTAACTTGTTAAAATGAGAGGTCACTAGTCCTACTTAGAGCTTGGGCTAAACAGCTTTATGAGTGGTATTGTCTCTCTGGTGATGGATGACTCATGGTTTATTCTTATCTATTTGTCTGTGAAATGTTCAGTTTGTTGGGGAAGAGGAGGAGGCAGGCGTGACGAAGAACCTAATGAATAAAAGAGGAGCGCAGATAGCCATTGGAATGTCAAGCTGAACAAATAAGCAAACTGGTTTATTGAAGAGGGGTAGGGAACATAATTAAATAGGCATAAAAAGAATTTCATTTAGAACTGGCAAAACACAAAAACTTAATGCAAAAATATCAAGTACACCATGATAAGAAATTGTCACATGTAAATTAGTTTTGGTCACCAAGTCTCATTACCTGTCCGAGTTATTTGCATATGTACATTTAAAACAATTATTACTGCTTTAACTTCTTTCTAAGGTAGGAGAGCGATGTCTGTCTCTCAGGTATTGTCAAGGTCAGCATCAAGTAAACAACTGCATTTCGGAAGGGCACAGAATTGATTCAGTTGATTTAAGGTTTGTGAAAAGTGGCCTATGATATAAATATATGCCCTTTACACATTTTAGCAGATAACAGTTAGTGGAAAGCAGTGAAAGAACATTCAACTTGTTATCCTGAGATAGTATTTATAAAGATCAAGACTGCCACCAACATATTTTAGGAGTACTCTTCTTGGTATAGACAAATCTTGTAAAATTCTATAAAAAAATTTTTTTTCTATGTATATAAAAAAGAGACATTTCGTATAGGATTTTACAAGATTTGACTACACCAAACACAGTGATTTCTCTTAATAGAAGACATCGTCCTGGGATAAAAAATATATTCCTGCATGAAGAGGTGTCAGTTTTTGAAAAAAGTATATATTTTTTAAATCATACTTCTTGAACAAAGTTTAGTGTATATGAACTTATATACTGTGGATATTGACTATAACAATCTAACTACTCCATTTCGCAGTTTTTTATGCAGGATAATTATTATGAATGAATAGTATGTAGATTACTGTATAGATTGCAAAATCAGAATATACAAATTAAATTAAATGTAAACAGTGGGCCTTCTGTATTGTATATGTGTACACAAGCACAGACATCTGCTGAAACATCCCCCCTGATGGCTCGAAAAGGCTGGGAGATATGCCACACAAATATCATAGTCGATGCTAAGTAGGTTATTTTAGAGGGGGAGAAGACGGGACTGATCAGACTACACGCAAGACAATGGCATTTCTGACATTCCTCAAATACCATAAATGAACTGGCATATTCCATTTTTGTCTGTTGTTTAGAGATTGTTAAGCATAAATAAATATGTGTCTTTAGAAGTGTTTGTTGATAAATTCTGCAATTCAGTGATTGTTTCCCTGTAAGAAGCCATGCTATTTAGCCAGGGTTACACTGTAAAAATAATATCTTAGGTTAGCAAGTTGAACTTCTTTCACTGCTTTCTATCAATCCTTATTTGCTCAAATATCCAACGTGCTTAGTTTTGTGTGTGTGTGTGTGTATATATATATATAAAGCAACTTTTTACAAACCTCAAACAAAGTTAATTGATGTAAAATTTAAAACATTTTCACATATATATTGTATTTTTTTCCCCTATATAAATAAACATATAAACTAATAAAATCTGATTTTATAAAACAAATAATTGATAACAAAACCATTTATTAGTGCATATTAATTTGATCAACATTGCTTTTGACACAGTAACAAATAATATATAAAGTTATATGGAAGAAGATAAAGGAAAGAGGGACAGAAACAAAGAAAAAGGGTCAAACAAAATATGGTTTTGACAATGAAAAGTGGAACATGATTTACACTTTAAATTGCTGCAAGTGGTCAAAGCAGCAATGACTTCCTTTTGGAGAAAAAAAAAACAACTGATCAAACTAAAATACATTTATCTGTATTTGAATACCACAATGCTAAAGAGAAATAAGTTTATTTGTTTGTCAAAAATCAATTCTAACCAAAATTGAATATTATAATGCTTCTGAAGTCTCTCTTTACACTCATACCAACACATGCACTTAAGTTTAATAACTAATATTGTACATTGTCACCCAACTAAATGTAATTACTCATAAATTGATAAGTAAATAAGTGCAGAAATGATTCAATGTTATTAATTTTGATTACTATAAGAAGAAAAAAAACCCACACAAAACCAAATAAATAAGATGTTGTATGGACATTTTTCAAGTGTGAATGGTTTTGAAATAAATTGGTAGTTGTTTTAGTTCAAACTTGAATATTTGTGGTACATAGTGTAATGGCAACTGGTATCTCAAGTTTTCAAACAACAATAAAATGGTGTATATACTCTGGAGTTAAAAAAAAAGCTATATACATTTGATCCGCCTAGGTGGCGTAGTTAGCTAAAGCGCAAGTTTCGTCTTGAGTTAGACTGCCAAGGACAGAGAGATCAAGGTTCAAATATCGCTCAGGTGAACTGGGGGTGGTTTTCCACTATCCTTCTATGCAATTGTGAGTTCACTTCCTCTATAGTCAACATTCCCAATCCTTAACCCATAAGAGTAATTAGTACTTAAGCATATAACCCGACTGGGTAGTGAGACGCGGTGCTAAGTACTATTATTATATACATTTGACTTAAAATTAAGACACCATAGGCTTTCAAAGTAAATTAAATATGTTAAATTGATTATGCCAACGAGTAGGTCCCTACTGAAGGTTAATGAGATTTTGGACAATGTGTGGGGCTTGTGAGCAGATAAAAAAACAACATGTTTAGAAAGTAGGTGTATAAAAATCCAAACTTATATAGAACAGACCAAGAATGTGATTTAATGTAACGGATTGCTTTACAAAATTCATTTTTCATCATGGAAAATAAATTACTTAGCTATGTGATTACTTTCAGAAGTGTTTTAAGAGCAACAGTATATATTGACCAGATCCCAAAGCAATCAAATAATTTTATTTTTGTATAAGATTATTTAGTTTAAAAATTTAAATATAGATCAAAGCTAAACATTTTTACCGTTTGATTGTAGTCCGCTCCAATGAAATGTTTAAAAAAATTTAGTGAATGCATTTGCCTGTATTAGTTAAGGGATCAAATATATTACTGACAATGACTAACTTGTGCTTACCAGGAAAAATTAACTATATTTAGTTTGTATTTATGAGACTTAACATTCATTCTCTCTTCTCTCTACTAAGCATATTATTAAACCCAATATGATTTATTATTTAAGGGTTAGCTATCAGTATGATATTATAAAAAAAAACCCTTTAATGGCTAAAGAGGATAGAAGGGCAAGGCCCACACGCTTACCAGAAAATTGTAGTCTTCAAAGTTAACAGTTAAAAACACATACAGTAACCCCATGGCTTCTTTGGTGCTGACTGACAGCTTACAGCTGACTTCTAACAGTCAACATTTAGATATATACCTAAATTTTGACCGTCAGAAGTGACAGCTGCTAAACACATGTTTTTGTAGATCATATGGTTCAGTGTAGGGATTCCTAATTTGGTCTGGTAACTTTTCAAAGCCGTCAGCCAGCACCAAAGAAGCCATGGGGCTACTGAAGTTATGACATTTTTGGGGTACATCAGTCACATTCTTCAGCAGAAGAGAGTAAAATACCAAGGGGACTATAGCAGCATGGCTAGACTTAGATATTGTGGTTGCCTGTTAATAAATTATTATTTTTTAGATAGATTTTGTAGTTGCCTGTTCAAATTTGTGTCTTGACCTTGGAAGATAGATTGAACGTAGTATTTATATTTACTTTACATCCATTACTGTTTCCAGCCTATGTCCTGGGTCAGTTTTTTATTCAAGCCATACATTTTACACTACTGGTTGGCTAGGCCTGTTGTAGTGTCATATGCCTTATAATCTATCATCTTAAGACTAGTACAAGCACAACATCCAGTCCCCAGCTGTTAATTTATCAATGTGAAAGGGTAACCCATATTTTCATCAAAGATAATGTATTTATATTATAAGAAATATTTAACTATCGGTAATTATTTATTTTTGTTTATAGACATGACTTGACTGGTGCGAGTAGGCCTGCTTGGAAGAACATAAGGTTAATACCCGGGGGATGTCTGGGCTTGGTTATTTCTGCATCCTGAAGAGAAACTACCTCCAAATCCGAGGGACGGCAATGGGTACATGTATGGCTCCCTCATATGCTAAGCTCTTAATGGGCAAACTAGATAACTTTTTGCGATCCTAACCCTTGCAACTACTTTGCTGGATGAGATTTAGTGACAACATCTTCTGAAACTAGTTTATTACTGTTCCTGAACATGTTAAATAACCATACCACTCTCAGATTCACTTAGAACATTTCACAGCATCATGCCATATTCTTGGATCTTGAACTAAACCTTCATGAGAGAAACAGTAACACTAGAGTATACACCAAATCCACCAAACATCAAAAAACCTCCATTTTCAAAGAACCCATTCTCTTGATGCAAAATGCTCTCTACCGAATAGCCTAGCTACCAGAGACAAACATATATGATGTTAACAACTTTTCAAGGCTTTCCCAGCTCAATTATACCCTAAACACATAGTTAACAGTCAAATAAATAGAGCAGTATTAAGAAACAACCTTCCAATGACATCGCTTACCACCAAGCATTATGAAGGACTAGGCTTACTCAGGTTTATCCTGAGCACAGGCTACAATATCCTAACCTCATCACTTCAAACAAAATCTTCTCAACAGTGCTCCAAGAATCACATTCAAATGCCCCCCCCCCCAATCTTGACCACATTCAATTGCCCAACCCAGCCACAAACAACATCAGGCCAGAGGTTTCTAGTTCTTACCCTTGGAACAAACCAAGACACAATACCTGCTAAATTCACAAACCTTCCAACTCATTCAAGCGCAGAATCACACAAATGGAATACCCCATTAAAGGGCACAATGACTGCACCACAGAAAATCTTATACACCAGTTACAATGCAACTACTGCATTGCTGAATAAATGCCTTACCACAGGAACACAAACAAATGAATGGTCACCATTTTGATAACAACCACAACAACTCTGACAAACCAGTAGTGCTTTCGTGTCCAAACGCAAAATGCAGATTTTGACTCATGCTATAGTACTAGAGTTATACAAGCCCTTCCCAGCTTTGTAGGTGGGAACTTACAAATATATAACCCAATCCAGGCACCCCCCCTGGTCTCAACCTTAAATAACCATCTCTCCTTTTCTTCCAAGCAGACCTATTTAATCGATCTACCAAGGTCAAGAGACAAGTATGAATAGGCAACTGCAGAATCAAAGCAAAGAAAGATAATTAAGAAACAGGCAACAACAATATCTAGGTGACCATGATCTACTTCTAGCCATGATGTCATAGTTCTATTGGTAATTTACTCTCTAATGTTGAATAATGGGACTGATGTACTGCAAAAATGTCATAATTATGTGTTTGGTTGTGTTTTAAACTGTTAACTTTGAGAACTACAGTTTTCTTGTAAGTGTGTAGGCCTTGCCCTTCTATCCCCTTGTCAATGTTTAGTTTAATAGCCTGGCACTATTTTTTCTTTATTCAATGATAAAAGGAAAACATCAAATTATGTAGTTTTGCATTTAAAAAACCTCTTAAAAACCCCATATCATATAAAGTAACGTAATAATATATTCACAACTTTTTCTGGCAAAATAAAATTATGCTGAGTATAAAACACTAAATAACACTTCTATTTACTTTTTTGTAATTCTAAACAAACACACCGAGGAACTATAAAAACACACATAAGAAAAATTCTACTATAATAATAATAATTGTAACAATATATATCCAAAAATATATCTACAATATTTCAAGTATTTTGAGTGGATAATGCACATAAAAGCAGCTTCTTCTTATATGAGTTGTAGGCAGACCTGCTAAGAAGTTGCCAGCAAAAGTACTTCATTGTTATTTTTTTTGTTTATGGCAAGGAACAAGCTCTTGGGTCAACTGTATTGAACAAATAAAAAGTACAAATAAAATTTATACCACAGAGTACATTTTATTTTTTTAAATACATGTCAAAAATGAAGAATTAAAATATTTCTTACAAGTCTACACAAATGGCTTAAAATATTTTTTACATATAACCTCAGATCCTTATGGATATTCAAAATTCAAGCCCTCGAGACTTAAATAATTCGATTTTCATTTCAAATATTGTATTGTAATTTGTTTTATAGCTTTATAGCAGCTTGTTGATGATTTAGAATCATTATAATTATAGGAAAAACAACCAAATCCCAGACCATTAATTTAACACATAACTGATTATATGAATGTTTTAATGTTCATGCATTTTAGCAATCATTTTTTAAGATTAAAGAAATAATTTAGATAACATCTAGAAAAAAATTCTACAAGATTTGTAGTGAGGAGTGTTATATATTATAAGGTTAAAATTGAAAAAAATTAGTTTTTTTTGTTCATTTTGTCAAATAACATGATGTTGTAACAACACACCATTTTGTCTAAAATTAAAAAATGTTTCTCAAAATATAAGAATCAAGATATTAGAACATATAAAATAACATAAAACACATTTAAAAAATATATATATAAAAAGGCTAGGAGTTTATTTTACCGCTTCTTCTAACTATTTTTTTATATATAAAGGCTAGGAATTTATTTTACTGTTCCTCCTAACTATTTAAAAAAAAAGTATATATATATATATATATATATATATATATATATATATNAAAAAAAATATATATATATATATATATATATATATATATATATATATATATATACACACACACACACGGAAAAATGTACAGGATAGATGGAAAGAAAACAAATAAAAGGGAATAAACACAATATGGCTTTTACAATGAAAAGAAGAACAAAGTTCAAAAATCTCAATAAATATCATTTTTATTCTCTACTTTTTTAAACCAATAAATCATAACTTTCTAATTTTCAAAGCTGATCTCTTCTAGCTATTTATATTTTCTATCTTCTGATATGTTCCTATTTCGTCCACACTCTTTTCCAATGCTTGGATTTGAATTCAATCCATCTATAATTTTAAATTATCTAATTAATAATAATCAAATATGGAAGATTAAAAATTTTAATAGCTTTTTTGTAACAGAACACAAAATTAATAAGTAATCTAAGCATGAACACTGAGCCTTTTTATTATGTTGCAGCACGGGTTTCAAAATAGATGTTTTATATTTTACCTGCTTTGTTAAAAATATTGAATACCAAGAACACAAACTGTCTATCTTGAAAAAAAAACCATTCATTTAAGTTTAGTTGGATTAGGCTAAGTATGCCCACTAGCCATCCTATTACTAGTGAGCTAACCAGAGTTGTCAAGAATCATATTGAACTCATAAATTTAAACAGAGATTATGATGGACGTGTTAGATTGTCAGAGAACTAACAGGAATACAGCCAGGTTAACAAGTTATCATCAGATGTTTCCAGCCTTTGGATGGGTCACTTTAATAAAATGCCTCCATCTTCCTGTTTCCTTCCGCCATTTTTCCTCATTGAATTGAAACAATTCTCATTCACACACTTTCTGATATCTGTTCCTCCCAACTTTTTCCTACTATGCTAAGTGATAGCCATAATTTTGACTGTCTATCTATTTGATTGGGGAAAAGTACCTAGTGTGTGGTCTTTATTCTAACTGTGTAGCATGTCAATCAGACAGATTGGACAGCTACAAGTGAAAATCAATATTTTTATAATTTATGCAAGAAGGAGGCTATATTAACATATTTAGTTGAATCTACCTCGAAGTTTATTTTCTCTGACTAGATGCAGTCTGATAAAATTACGTATCTCCCTACATTCAAACACGTGGTTGGTCAAAAATATTGTCTTTTGATAAATACTGAAGCAGTTATCACAGAAGAGGATTAATATTATCATATTTATTAATAAAATACGTTAACGCAGACCCTTTGCCATTGGATGATGTCGGATAAATTTACTTACGCTTGCCATGCTGTCCACAAGAAAAAATAGTTAAGTACATCTATATCACAAATTCTCATAAAAATAATAACGGATCCTAAATCATATAATCATACCAGAGATATTTAAATAGAAATTGCTTTCATATCCACTCACCCTGTCAAGATGTTATTCGATTGAATTGCCACATGGTAGAAGAAAATTATTCAAAGATGGCAGCCACACGTGCTTACGTTATAACACCTGACGAAGGAAAGGAGTGCATATCGAGTTCGACTAACTGACCCACTCCACGTCAAGAGACTTTAGCGGTGAGCCAAGGAAGCTTGTTCCTCCCGTTCCCTGCAAGTAGATTTCTCTTGTTATTTCCTCTTTCTGCCCGCCTTCGTCCATATTTCTCCTTTCTATGTTCCTGTGTTTATCACCTTCTCTGCTTTGCTCCATTTGTTCAGATTTAGCACTATATAAAGACCCCCAGCCAGGTTACCATCACAGCCTATTTACTGCAACCCAGCATTGAAGGAAGAACTTCTGTGCCGCATCAAAGAACACGACGACCGTGAAGCTTGGGCCGTCTGATACGCTGCCGCCGTGGACAGGATGACGGACTTTCAATAAAAAAAACGTCAAACTGGAGACATCGGATCCACCGCTGCCATGGACATGACCACGGACTTCAATTAATTAAGTATTTCAAAATAATCAACGTGTCCTTAAGACTCAGAATCTAAATTTTGTAGTAAAGGACAGGCAATGTCTGTTTGCACCCTTTAGTTTTTTCTGTATATTGTCAGAGACGATTTTTATTTGTGTTGATAGTTTGTCGAATTGACAATGGATCAACGGCAAGTCTTGTTGACTTCCCAACTTAAAGGTTTATTTTGTTGTTTAAGTATTTTGTCCTCCAGAAAGAGGGACAAGTCTAATAATAGCTGGTTTCATGTATGTTACATCAGTCCTAGAGACTATGTTGCTCTGTATATTTACCATACAGTGTTTACGTTACGAGCCTTGGGCTTGGAATACAGCAATATCTTAGTTACAGACTCGCTAAACTTCCACAAGTTCTATTAATCTAATTTGACTCAATGTTTTGCATGACGCCATAAACATCATGTACACCTGTTTACTTTTTGGATGGCTACAACCAAGTTGTCTGTATTGGATTACATACCTCAGTTGAGTTGGTGGAATTCTTTATTTTGTGTTGGTTAAGCAGTCACGATTCTCGTACGGTATTAGCTTCGGTGAGCAAACCGAGGAACTGCTATAGAGTCATAGTGGGGTTCGCGCAAATAATATCCTTTTTCTTTGCCAGGTTTTGGGCTCCTATTGTGTTAGTGTTACTCTTAGTTTATTTGCAACTAGGTTTTTGTGTACTATAGAATGCGTTGGCAGTACCGTAAGAGAAAGAGACCAGCCTTAGTACTATTTTGTTGACACCTGCTTAATTAGCCATCAACCCCTATAATCAAGGAACTTTTCTGTTGTTTATCATTATACTAAATGTTTTAGAGTTTAATTTACAACCCAGACTGGCTTAACTGATTTAAAGTTATATATGTAATTATATCTTGTTCTATATTTTGGTGACCTGGCGGTATAAGGGTAAGGTGTCAGACTTCTGTGCTGGCGGCCGGGGTTCAATCCTCGGTCCCAGCACAGATTTATCTGATTACCAAACCCTTCCTTCACCTCTGACAAGACATCTTGTGAATGTGGGGAATGCCAGGCCTTCACCGTGGTTCGGATTCCACATTAAACTGTAGGTCCTTCATTTCATCTCACAATTACCTTACCATCACACATTAGCCTAAGTGCGTATAACCCGAATGGGTAGTAAGACGCGG
>CABFVX010004215.1:0-44876 GCA_902151425.1 Timema shepardi | reverse complement strand
CCCCCCCCCCCCGAACACGCTGCAATCCCTAGGTTGGAAAACAATGGTCTAGTAAAAATAAAATTAGGATGATGTTAATAACATAACAATATCATAAAACCTAAGATATCCAAGACAAAATCCCTCTGCACAAGTATATAAAATATATGTTGGAAAGTTTAGCTTTACTTAAGTGTAACTTGTTGCTTAAGAGTGAAATATAGATTATTTTTTAAGAGTCACTTACCATGGAAAGTCCCTTTCATCTTCGGTATATTATCGATAGCCTGAGGAAATCTTTAAGGATGTCATAAGTCGTAAAACTGATTCCAACAGCTACAGGTCCTTTTACCCAGTTCATGCTTAGCCCTTTGAAGAAACCTCTTCGGATACCTTCATCTCTACAGCAAGGAAAAATGAACATCTCTTAAAGTGAGAACATCTATCCAGTCAATTTTGATTCATATAATAATTTTTGGACTTTTAAGTCTATTTTGAAACCAATTTTGTAATTTCCTACTAGTATTTTATTATTTTAACAAATTTACTATTTTAATTAAAAATAATATACTCACATTAGTAGACATGCAGGCTAAGATTAGATCTGGTCTGATTTGTTAATGATGGTGATGAGTATAATCCTGGCTGGGTGAACAAAGGGTGGTTTTTCCTAAAATGGTTCTCTATAAAACTGTTGATACATTTGTCATAAATTCTACCTTACTCATTCTTACCTCATTAAATATTAGAATGGTTCAAAAGTGTAGTAAAACATGATACAGACAACAATGTAGCATATATATTTTTTGGGTCAGTACCGTATGTATCTATACATACTGCATTGACCTAAAAAACAGGACGTTGCCGAGATTTTCAACCACTTTTAGAGAGGAGAAAATGATATTTATACTTAAAAATTAAAATTAAACCACTTGTAAATAAAAATATAAGTTATTCATGTTAAAAATGAAATCACTTGGAAATAAAAAAGGCAAGCTATTCATACTAAAAAATGAGATCGCTTGTAAATAAAAAATATAGATACACTAAAACTGCGATAAATAAACTAATTTTGAAAGTTTGGTAATTAGGTTCGGCAGCCATTTTGTCTCAAATGTAGACAAAAATAAGATGGTAATGGTATTTGAAAATGGATGAACCTTCACCAAGTTCAAGCAGCGGTTAGTAACTATCAGGATTCATCTATTTTTAAATAACTTTGCTAGTCTAAACGGCAGTTTGTAAATATCAAGGCTAATCTATTTTTAACTAACTTTGCCAAGTTCAAGCTTCAATTAGTAACTATTTCAATATATATATATATATATATTTGTCCATTGGCAGCAGTGTAAAGTGTGAACTGTGTTCTTTTCATTGTAAAGCCCATATTGTGTTCGTCCCCCTTTTATATGTTTTTATCCACCTTTCCTTATATATATATATATTTATTGTATTATATTTGGAAGAAGGTATAGTATATATATATTGTATTATATTTGGTATTATATAAGGTATAGTATATATATATATTGTATAGGTATTATATAAGGTATAGTATATATATATTGTATTATATTTGGAAGAAGGTATAGTATATATATATTGTATTATATTTGGAAGAAGGTATAGGAAAGGTGGATAGAAACCTATAAAAGGGGGACGAACACAATATGGCCTTTACATTGAAAAGAACACAGTTCACACTTTACACTGCTGCCAATGGACAAAGATATATATATATATATATATATATATTGAAATAGTTACTAATTGAAGCTTGAACTTGGCAAAGTTAGTTAAAAATAGATTAACCTTGATATTTACAAACTGCCGTTTATATATATATATATATATATATACTGAAATAGTTATCTATATGAAACACACATGCTTATGTTGATATATATCAACATGAGCATGTGTGTAACGTATAGGTACAAAATTTTATATGCAATTTTTTTTATCTAAGAGAGTTATTATGAGTGATTATTGGACGCATTAGATTTTTATGAAGGCTGTTTCTTAGAAAAGTGTGGCTTATTTTTGCGCCACTACAGTATATCATACACCCCATACAATACCATATCATTTCAATGTTTGGTTTCAAGCAAAAACATCTTATTTTAAATAATTTATTTAAAACAAAGCATCTATTTATAGTGATGTATTGTCTTTACAAATGCAAAGTTTCAGGCCTCTTTTAACAAGTATGGTTATTTGCTTCTGGGATCACACATATTAGACCACAACTAACTCTTGCTTCAACTAGGTTTGCAGGAACCATAAAGGGATTTGTATCAAAAGTATTTCACATCTCAACCAACTTGCCTAATCTGTTATAAATCATGTACAAGTTGTTATGTTACCAATATTACATTCACACATATCCTGGGTTGGAATATCAGTTATCTTACTGCGCACTTGCTATCACACGGCTATGTGATGTGATGATCTGATGATATGCCTAGCCCACTGTATGATTTAATTATTAGTTCTTTTTTTTATTATATAATTGTTGAAATTAGTAAATTTCAATGTTTATATAGGATTTATTTAATTAATTATACTTTTAATATTTTTAATTCAACATTAAAGTGACATAGTTCTTACTTGTTTAACCAAATTGCACGGAGAGCCAGAGTCAGAGAGCGAGCTAGCTATGGGCAGGAGCTGCTCCAGCCCCTTATATATGACCTACCCTTTGATTCTTGAACTCCTTGTCTTTAGTGTTAAAACCAACCAATAGGAAAGCTCTTAGCAGTTTTATGTTGCGAAGGCTAGCTTATCATTGGTTGTCCTAAAACTGTTTGAACGAAAAGGTGGCAAACTCATCACTACACTTTAAAATAGAACGGAAGAAATTTTTTTAAATAAGAAAAGTTTAATATGGGATATCAGTAAAAAAATAATGAGAATGGTATTAATAATAAAGATATAGCTTGAACTTAAAATCTTGTAATTAAATTAAACCATTCAATTTTGCCTGGTCATCTATGGATGAAGTATTAAAAGGAAAATTTACATAGAGTTTTTTAAAGATAAATATACTTCATTCATGACTTTTCAAATAAAGGGGCCCAAAACAGTATAATCACAACACCCCCCCTCCCCCTCCAATTTGCTTGTATCTTAAAAAGAGTTTCCTAAAGTTTGATACAAGCAAATTCCATGCTATGCAAGAGCTATGCCATACTTTACCACCATTAGTATTAGAATTAAACATTAATAAACTTGTAGAGTGTAGTTTTACATAAATTGTGTATGTGTGTAAACGTTAATTCAAAATTCCTTGTATAACAATGCAATAGATATGACATATTGTTTTTATGTTTACATAATTGATTGCTTTTAATTTCAATGTCTGATCTTCTTGATGAATAAATAGAACATAAAGAATTTCACATTTTATTATTTATAGTGTTTCATCTTATTTTCCTTTATCACACTGTTCTTTAGAATGCTTATAATATAACATTTAACAAAATTATAAATTGCCTTGGTTAAATAATTAACTTTATATTTGAGCTTAGGTAAGTTTTTTTTATGGTTGAAACATGCCAGAGTACCTTAAACTCAAATTAAATTTTGAAATGCTGGAATAAATATAAATAATTTTGAAATGCTGGTAAAATGTTTATTATATAATAGTTAAGCTAATCATTTTCTTTAAAACTCAAACCTTACACGGGCTGTGTTAGTTATTCAATCAATCACCCTTTACCATATTCACTATGGCAAACCTTTAAATGTAAATTCACCCAATTAAACAGTCCTTAATATAAAATTACCTTATATTTTATTATTCAATACTTTAAATTCATTTGAAAAATGGGGTCATATTTTTACAGATGTAATTGAATTTTATTGATTTAATCAACTTCAATCATTACTTTGACCTCATTTTCCCACAAGTTAGACCCTTGTACAGTAATAACTACTATCCAAATAATAGTTGACAAACAAAAATATACTCTAACAACTCGCTCACAACGAGTAAATACTCTATAATCTTTGCTAAATTTTCCTCATGTGTTTTCAGTGTTTCATGAGCCCTCCTGCTAACAAAACCTTTATCAAGTAGCCCTATGATAGCATGTGCGTAGTAAGACAACTGGTACACCAACCCTGGAGTGTGTGAACGTAAAAATGGTATCACTACAATAAGTTAGAGGAGGTCTAATTTTATTCAAATATGAGTGCTGTGAATCTCAATGCCCATGCATAAATTACAACAACTTCACTGATATAAGGACACAAGATGAGGCGGATCTTAAGGATGTACACCAGCACTCACTTTAAGAGGATGGAGGGAAGAATTACCTTTTGTTTACTTTAATAGGATTAAAACCCCAACCTAAGAAGCCAGCATAAGTTATTTTAATAAGTTAAATTTACAGTTACTTGAGTGCCTAGGAGCAACCTGAACATTTTTTACTATCACCAGTCATTTATAAGTACTAATAAATACATTTTTGAAGTCTGTTTTTCTCAAGCATTTATTTGCTACTTCTTTTTTCTTTGCTGTAACAAATTAGTATTTTTTTTAAATAAATAATATTATATTTGGAGAAGGTAGAGGAGAGGTTGATAGAAACATATAAAAAGAACAAACACAATATTGCTTTTATGATGAAAAGAAGAAAAAGTTCCCAAATTATATTTCTTCCACCGGACAAAGAGGTAATGGCTGCCTCTTGAAGAAAATCGATTGTTATAGTCCAATCCCCCGACCTAGGTTTCATTCTATCAGAACTCATCACATAAGGAGAGAGAGTGAAATGTGCAATGTTCCTTTTACATGTTTCTATCCACCTTTCCTGTATCTTCTTCAAAACATAATACAGTTAGTTACCTAAATAAGAGAAAAGAGGTTTTCCTTATAGAGTTATATTATAATTATATTCACATCAAAAATAAATTAGTAAGTTTAGCACAAAGGTTTATTAGCACTTAAATAACTTTATTGAATGAGGAGGGGTCGTGGAGGGTGAAAATACCACTATAAGTTTTGTTGAAAACTAACCTTAGTACACTCATGTTCAAGACTTGAACCTTGACCTCACTGTCAATGGTGACCTAGAGTAATGCAAGTTTGTAAAAATTATTAGTATATGAATCAAAATGTTCACTATTGTTAATGGAAAATCACTATTTGTACACCTCTATTTAGCACCCTAATGAAGGAATAGATAAACTACAAATCTACAAGGTAATTTTTTTTACTTTTTTTTACACATGTGCTCATGCTACAGTTTAGAATCAGGATAAATACCTAAATTTGATTTGGAGATGTTTAAGCACATACACACCTGTACACCTTCTTGAGTGTGGAGAAGATGCTGCGATAGTGAGTACCAGTGAGGGGCGAGGTCTGCATGCGTCTTCGCACAATATCTAGTGGGTACGATGACGATTGGCCCAGCATCCCTGCCGCTGCCCCGAATAACAGGCTGGCTGCAGGGTTGAGAGTTGGATTACCCGTGTAGTCTAGAAAATATGTCACAATTACATATTTGATCAGCATTTTCCACTGAGTTATGATTGCTTTATCAATGTATACTTCAGGTTTAGTACAAGTTAATAATGACCTAAAATTATCTGATCCAAGGGATAAAGATGAAGAGGGCGAATTTTAAAGAAAGTAAAAAGTATTTTGAGGAGAGATGGAAAATAACAATGTGAAGCAAACAAAAAGAAATAGAATGAGGGAAGATCATGAAAGAGGAATTGTACCAATATTTCTATGATCGGAAGGTGGAAAATCCTCAAGTGAATATATTATTTTTAATTGGTATGAATCTTCCTTGTGTAGGCTACACAACTTACACTAACAAGTCATGTTGAGGAAGGTAGCTTTTAAGATTCAAGAACATTCATCTGGAAAGAAAAATTAGAATTCTAGTGGAATCTAGATTATCTGTTCAAGAGTGAGCGTTGACCTCCCAAGCCAGTTAGGAGTGATGACCATTTTCAATCAATACTGGCAATTGGGATAAAACTCTTGTCTTCCATGAAAAATTCAGACATGCTGACCACTTGCCTAATTCTGCTTGTCGACCAGCAATTTAGCTCTAAGCATGTTTCAAAGCAATGTTTCCTTACATTTTTATCTCAAATAAACTTTACAAATTGAAAAACCCCTTTCTTAAAAAAAAATCTCAAATTTATATTTGAGGTATTTAACATGCACTTTCTGAACCGACTGATTATATAAGCACACAAGAATTTCTATGAGCAAAAGAAAAAGGGCCTACCAATTTTTCCAGGAAGGGTAGTTTCACATACATTCCAGGGTTCTTTTACATGCCACCATTGATGGCTTTGCTTCCTCTCCAAAGGAAGTTGAGCTACTTATTTTTATCTCTGTCGATCCTGACTGGGTTTGCGCGCAGAAATATTGGGCCCTGAGGCAAGCACTTTGCACCAAGGCCATTGAGGTCAACCTTAAATTTATATTGAAATTGTGTATATTCCTGGACTTTAGTGATTTTCATGATTTAATGTAATTTTATCTTCCATTTCATGTAGTACATACTAAATTATTATTTATCATAATGACCCAAAAATCCACCACCAGCAAATATAGGCTGTAACCAAAATATAAAGTAAATTTTTAAAGTCCAAAAAATACATTCAAAATGAGATTATTTCGAAAATAAGCAATCCTAACATTGTAAGAATCCACTTGCACAACAAACTCAATACAGGCTTTTTAATGTCTCCATCAGGAAAAATGTTTCTTAAAATATAAGAATCGAGCTATTAGAACATAGGAAATGACAACCTGACAATAACCAATCAGATTATTCCCTTCAGAGATTGTCCTTGACCTTCTAAAATATATACCAGATCTTAATTTATTCTTAGCTTTTGATGTAACAAATCCTTTAAAAATATCCATCGAGAGAATTCTCCTCTTTTTGAGAATAGCTGAAAGCCTCCTAATAAATACAACTGATGTTTTTTTTAGCACTAGATCTTACTACCTGTTTGGATTATATACTTATTTACTAATTACATTAATTGGTTAGGGATAAGAAAGGTTAAACTGAGAGGAAATGTACCCACATTTGTGTGAAGAGAAAGTGATAAATCTTTTAGGGAAAACCACTCTCAGTACAACCGACTAGGATCGAACCCTGATCTCGTTATCGGCAGTCTAGTCTATTGTAAGAATGATTCCTTAGACCATGTGGCCACCAAAGTTGGTTATATATAATTACTTTTACCAACTGCTTAAAATGGTTATTTGATGTCAAAAGTTCTCATAATTGTATTCCAGATAATTTTTTTGGGATTTTTTTACGAATATTGAATCTTTCAAATTCCATAGGATTCGATGGAATCGAGCATCTCATCTCTATTGAAAATACATTTTGATATCTAGGCCTTATACAAGAAATACTGTGTGCAAAACTATATAACACTTTCACTTGTTTTTGGTGTAGTTGTGTACATCCTGAAGAAGGGGTTTCCTACTCTTAGTTAACACAGGCATAAATGATTTATTGACAATATGTAATCAAAATTATTTATTTTCTTGCCCAACAGTTACACCTACTTTCAGCTGAAAGATTGATATATGAAATCTGTACTCATTATTAACTATTGTGAATAAATTTCTTGCAGGGAAACTAAATCTAATGGGAGTATTGTGATTTAAAAAAATATTTATAAACCCCCTTAACTGCATTATAATATTTTTATTTTGCTTTTTTAGTTTCTGAAATCAGACAAGTTTAGAATACATACAAACGTAAGGTTAATAAATAAATTGTTGCAGTAGAAATTCCACACATCAGAAAAACTAGTTGAGCAATTTTTGGTAGATTAAGCAAGGATAGAATATTTTAAATGTTAAATCTGAGTGAAAAGTGCTTGTAGGCCAAAGAAACTGTTAAATACTTTATTTTATAAGTATATATAAAGAAATATTTGTTTGTCCACTTTAAACTAAACCTCTTCTAAAGTTATTAAAAAACAATCTTAACACTAGGAGTATAAAAGTTTCAAGTATTACAATGTTAGTAATTAAATTAGACTATAATATTTGTCAATCAATTTAAACACTAGTAAAGCCATATTTTAGCTATACCATGATTTCCTTACAGATAGCCTTATTTGCCAGCTAGGAAAAGTTACCAGCTCTACTTTCATATATCCATACGCCAAACCATATTATATGCAAGCCCCTATGTTGAGCAGCTGTAACTTTTTGGCAAAATTTTCAAAACAAATAATTTGTTTTTAATAACCATCTTATTGGAAGAAAAGTTATGGTGGTCAGTTATAAGAAGATAAAATGGTGAATATAATATTTTTTAATTCATTATTTCAAGCATTATAATTAATATCTCTTGTTGTCAATTTTTTAATTTATTATTTCAAGCATTATAGTTAATATCTCTTGTTGTCATAAATATTAAACAAAATTTAAAAAGTTTTTATCAATGTTTTTTGTTCTTTCAATAGTCATAAAAATGCCAAAAATACAGTAATCCCCAAGGAAGTATATTATTATTGTAATTATTTCTACAAGGGTTGACATTAGTGACCTTCAATCAATGTTTGCAATGACATTTTTTTTAGGTGTTTCAAAAAGTTATTCATATGGAAATTGAAAGAGAGACTTCACTCTGCTCTTGGGCATAGATGAACGTTTCAGTTGGCTCTTAAATTTCGAATAGGTTGATCTATTGGAAGCCTGCCAAAATAGGAGTTTTTCCAAATGTTTATTTCTATCTCTTGTTAAAGTTCTCAACTAGTTAGCTAAAGGTGAGGTTGTAAGGGACACGAGAAAAGATCAGTGTTTTTATTGTTTTTATAGCAAAAATAAATCAAATATTGCTTCAGTACAAACATAGTTTAATTATCTTCACATGGTGATATCAACAGTTCTTGAATATCTACAGTAGCCCCATGGCTTCTTTGGTGCTGACTGACAGCTTTGAAAAGTTACCAGACCAAATTATGTATCCCTACGCCGAACTAAATGATCTGCAACAACATGTGTTTATCAGCTGTCACTTCTGACAGTCAAAATTTAGGTATATACCTAAATGTTGACTGTCAGAAGTCAGCTGTGAGCTGTCAGTCAGCACCAAAGAAGTCATGGGGCTACTGTATCATGAGCATAGCAGCATTAAATGAAAATCTTTTTAAATGTAGAGAAAAAGTTGTCATTTAATTCCAGGACAACCTTGAGAGATATTAAAGAACTGTTGAAGTCACCATGTGAAGTAAATTAAACTCTAATTAGACCAAACAAGTTTTGCTATAAAAACTGGAAAAACACCGACTTTTGTTACTTCCCTTAAATCCCCATGTTAAGCAAGTAAGCAAAGTGGTTACTTTACTATTCTTTAATATCAACATGGTTTAAAGTGGGCTATTTTGTTTAGAAACTAAATCCCATCATCATTGTATGAAGTACTAACCAATGTATTTCTTTTTAAGGGTGTCATACGTAAAGAAACTGACTCCGGCATAAGGGATGACCCCAAGAACCGTAGGCAGGTAGCCTCTGTAGAATGCGCGAGGACCTTCTTCAATCCATGTCTTCACAAATACCTAAAATTTGTTCATTATTAAAATTAGTTAGACAAAATACAAAGGGTAGCTATATTTTATTTTGGTTAAAGCGTTCTTTATTGACATAATGTTAATGTATTTTGCCATAAAACAAACTGCATTCTCAAGCCGTGCACAGGGGTTGAGTCTTTAGAGTGTGGTTTATATACTTTATTTGAGCACATGATGGTGCATTTCCTTAAAATCAAGAAACTATAAGTGTATGTATGATTAAGGTACACTTTATAATAACGGCCAAGTTGTTCATAAAATTACATAACACTTTTCCATATATCTGGCACAGTTGGACATATAACTATATAATGTGGAAGAAGTGTCACTCCTATACCTTAGTTCAGTCAGTATTGTGTATGTCTATTGAGTTAAGGGTCCCTGGTTTGATTCCTATCAATGCCAAAAACTTTATTGTTGGTGGAAAGTGGGTTTCCACTTTCACAGTGATGAATTAATGGCTGAGGGTTGGATATTGTGTTGGTTCTAGCAATTTAAAAGATGTGTATTCATTGATATAATCAGTAATTTCAGAAATTGCACGTTAAACACTATTTAAAAAAAGAAAAGGAGTTACCTATTCATAATTCACACAAGCTTACATGATTTATTGCCAATATACAATCAAAAACCTGTTTCTTGTCTTTCCAGAGTAATTACATCTACTTTCAGCTGAAAGCTTGACATAGGAAACTTGTATTTCACAATGGTCTAATACTAATTAATTTGTTTTTGTCCGAATTTAGTTAAGATGTTCCCCACTATATTTGACATGCTTTCTCCCATAGTTCACCTTAGGTGATGCATTATTGAAACAACAGCAATACAAATGCAGAAATTTCACAAATAACATTAAAAAAAGTGGATAAGTACTATCAAAAGCTAGCTTAAGTCAAAGAAGAAAAAGAAAATTATTAATTTTATTATAATGAGCATGGTGAAAAATACTATATTGAATAGAATATATAACTTTTCAAGTCTTTTAGAAAGGTAACAGAAAGTAGCGCAATTTGTGTCCATGGATCTACCAGGTTATTGGGATGTAAGGAAAAAACACCAACATACAATTTGCGAAATGTGAATTGACACCACATTTTGCTACAGGATTCTTCTATCAACCCAATTATTTTCAAGTTGATGTTATTCTAACCAAATTATTGGGCATAGGTCTTAAACCTTTTACCCCCTGTACAGACAAATGAAAAACGAATTTCCAATAAAATTTATAGCAATCCATAAATTCCTAACTTAGTAAGACTCAGACATATTTAAATTATTTAAAATTCCTGCAACAATGATTACTACAGCAGCAAGGTAAGGCAAAGCAAACAAATAATCAATCAGTAGTTTCAGTAGATTTATATAGATGACTTCAGCCTAAGCCAATCACAAGATTTGTGAAACAAAGAAATATACTGTACATTGTTACCCAAAAATACTTTAAAAAAGACCCTAACATTTCACCAAAGAGCATAAATTAAATATACTGTTACACAAACATATTAATACATTATAATTATGGTTTGACAAAGAGCACAACGGTTCATTGATATGTCTCACCAGAAGTGTATTATTTTAATTATTCTATCTCTGCTAGGTAGATGCTAGTTTTCCCCTTGATCACCACAATTATAATGGGTTCTCTAAAAGATGAGTTACTTTACAGTATCTGTAGTTAGGGAAGGGTATTTGTAGTTGGGTTTTCTTAAAGTTAAGTTATTTTACAGTATCTGTAGCTAGGGAGGGGTATTCAGAGTTAGAAAATATAATTACTATCACTTTATTTTATAAATGTTTTTTAGATTGTCTCAAACACCACATTTTTTAAACAGTTGGTTGGTTGCTAATATCCCAAAGCTTAGCTTAGTTGGTAACATGTCAATCTATTGAAGTAAGAGGCTCAGGTTTGATTCCTGGCATGGCCAAATAGTTTATCATTGGTGAAATGTGAGTTTAGCCTTTCACATTGATAAAATAATGGCTTAGGACTGGATGTTGTGGCTGTCCTATTCTTAAGTTACATTATAAGGCAGCGGTTCTCAAACTTCTTTTTAGATTGTACCCCTTAGCAATTTAATCTACCCACAAGATAAAAAAATTCAAAATTACAGGTTTAAAAAAATATGACCACATGATATATTATTGATTTATTTAATCTACTAGGAAAAAAATATTTGTAATCAAAATATTTCAAATGTAACAAAGTTATTCAGAGAGAATCCTACTGTCATAGCCTTAACATTATCTCTTATCGATAATCGTAATGATAAGTTAAAAAAAAACATTATTTTACTGTTAAAGTTTGTAGAAAATTTTTATACATTTTCTTCACAAATTTGTTCAAAAATAAAGAAAAAAAGTAAACCTAAGCACAATATTTTCAAATAAAAAATTTAATTGTAATTCTGGAGCCGGTATATTATAAATCCCAAAGTTTTTCAGTGAGAGGCGTGTGGCTGCATGGCTTGGCACAACTTTTTTGATGTCGGGTTGTCCAGTTGAATTTTTCAAGTGGAGGCTCGGCTCCAAATTAACCTAGTTTTAATTTTTTTTTATTTAGCACCGCGTCTTACTACCTGTTCGGGTTATATGCTAACTAGCCTATTAGGGTAATTATTTTTAAGGTACAGCATAGATGAAAAACCACTCTCACAGAGATATATTGTTGAGAAAGGCATCATAAACTTGATGGCATGGTCAGCGATATTAGGAAACTAGTCCAGCCTTTGCAACCAAAAGTCTGACAAAGACGTTTTCTTGAGACTGGATTTGAGGGTTTCATCACAGGACCGTTCAATAATTTATTTTGTTGAAAAGAAATTTGGTAGACTGGAGTCTTCCACAGTAGAAAAAGGGTCTAGCATCCAGAACACTCTCCCTAAATTTTCAAGAAAATATTCGCGAAAGTCTTCACTCAAACCAAGACAATCTCTTATGTCATTGACAACAGAATCATGAGGTTCAAGTTCATTTTATTCTACAAAATTTTCTAAAGACGAAAAGAATTACAGCTGTCCCTTCACCACTTCTTTTGTTGAAAATTGAAGTTTATTTTTTCAAGCTTTTATTTTGTCATTAACCATGAAGGGTGTTGTGTGTTTACCCTGCAGACCTTTATTTAGCTCATTCAGTTGCAGAAATATGTCAGCCATGAAAGCACAGCCACTTCTCATTTGTAAATTTGTCACTAAACTCACACTTGCTGTCGGAGGGAAAAACTCTTAACTTCTTGTCTCATTTCAAACAAACAAGCAAGATTATTTCGTTTGGAAAGCAACCTTCACATGCATTATATATTTGAGTAATATTGTCATGAATATGCCAATATATAATACACAAACATAGATAGATTGGAATTAATACATATATAAACATCACCACAATGTATCTCTACAATTGTGTTGCAAGTTTGAGTAATATCGTTGAGAGAGAAAGAGTATGTCACCAGGTCATGACTGTTTAGGAAAGAAGTTCAAATTACTCTAAATATAAGTAAGATAACTGCTAACTTAGAAGGTATCAAGTAGAGGATAGAAAATTCTCAGAAATCAATTTTCAGCTGAGAGCAAATAGGGGAAAAAGATGGGTGGAAATAACCAGATAACGGTCAAAGCAAAAAATTAGGGTTTTCCATAAGTCCCTTTTCATTTTGCCAACTTTCCCTTGAGAGCTGCTCGTGTACTTACTGAAAAGTACTCGCGTATTCCTTGGGATATGTGTACCCCAGTTTGAGAACCGCTGTTGTAAGGCATATGAAGCTAGGACAGGCCTAGCCAGCCGGTAGTGGAAAATTCTATACCTTGAATAAAAAAAACTGACCCAGACCATAGGCTGGAAACAGTAATGGATGTAAAGGTTGGTTGCTAATGGTCAGCATGCTGAAGTTCTTACATGCCTACTTGACTATCAATAGTTAAATCCCAATGGAAATAGTTTTTAAGAGATGAAACAAATATTTTGTGTTTCTCCTCAACTAGGCCTAATTCACTATCACAGTTTTCGATTCCACCAAGACAGAAAGTGTATATTAAAAAACACAAAGTGTTTTAAAAGGTATTTTAGTTTAAATGTATTAGGTTAAAAAATGTTATTGTTATTTAAATTGAAATTGAACATACACATAAGATTATGTGCTAATTTTTTTAAATGTTTAAGCATTAATCAAACATGTTTTTTAAAGGTGATATAAAAGTAAAACTGATACTTTAAATCTGATTTGAGTTAAAAAATCCACAAATATAGTGTTTATATTTACCATTCTCAACAGCAACTATCCGTCAAGACAAAGGATCTGTCCACCCATATAACCATATGAGAAGACTGGAGGAAAGGTTGGATGTTTAAAAATAATATTTTTTGGTATTTAATTATTAAATAAATGCATCTTGTGATTTGTAGGGAAAGTTTTAAGGCTTTAGTTAAAAGAAATTCACACATTAACAGCTGTTCTTGGTTTGAAGGCCCCTTCAGTATTGGTGGCAGTATTCCACAGAGTTCACTTTCAAATGTCAAATTTAGATCAAATATATGATTGCATTGTTCCGACATCTCAAACAAATTAACCTTTTAATTATGTGTCTTACTATTTTACTTTTATTTTTAAATTTAGGAAAGGCACATATTCATGTACTTATTTATAAAGACATAAATAAATTCATTGTCAAAATGCCAACTTTAGAATATTTTAGCAAAATGTTTTTCATGTAGGAAAGATTAGATTCTCACAAACTTGGTTTACCAATGATCTACCACTGAGCAAGCCAGGATTTGCCCCATGCTTAGGATAATTCTTCACTTTTTGCTTAAGTCAGAGTATGTGATGGACATAAAGAAATAATTGGTCACTTATTGAGCTATCATTGATACCGCTGTTACCGAAGACTTGTAAGTGGTTTAATGCTGCCGTTGTACAAATTACTTTGTTTATGAATAGTGAAGCTTGGGAGATCAAAATGATCAGTAGTATAGACACAGTGTCCAGGTATAATTTTAAAAAATTTAAGAATATGATACTCAATGCGGTTATATACATAGCCTAAAGATCATTTCAATCTCCCAAGCTTCAATAGTAATATGAATTAATTGTACAAGCATATGATTTCTCCAAGATTAGACTTGATAGTATAATAGATACATTAAAAATAATAAATTTACTTTCATAATTTTTCATTTCTTTTATTATTTGCAGATAAGGCCAAATTCCAATAAAATATCAAGCTCAAAAGTAAAAGTTCAAAATGAATTTATTAGAAAATGCTTGAGGGTTAAAATTACACCCTCACAACAAGAAAATTTCCTGGAGAATATAATTTATGTATAAAAAATTTGTGGGAGGGGAAAGCTACAAAAAAAAAAAACACTCCCTGTCAAGTGCCTAGAGACAAAACATCATCTTAATGGTTATAGATATTTCTTTATGTTCTCTGACCAATAAAGACACAGCTATCATCGTTGTTTTCATCATCATCATCATCATCATCATCATCATCATCATCATCATCATCATCATCATCAACAACTGTTTTCCGCCTGTGGCCGTGTCAGTTTAGTAAAATGCCCCCATCTTCCTCTATTCTTCCTTTAATGGTTTCCATTCTTCTTTACTCACTAGAACACTTTCTGTTATCTGCTCCTCGCATCCCTTGCGGTCTTTTTCCTACATACTTCATTTCCACCATTTTCTTCACCATTCTGCCTATTTCCATTCTTATTACATGCCCATACCATCTAAATCTTCCTTCCTCTACTAGCTCATGTACTCCTACTCTTTCCCAGATAACTTCATTTCTAATCTTGTTTCTCCTTGTGACAGCTGTCAGCTATGATTGTATGATCCAAACTTGACCATACAAAGGGTTTACGGTCACCATATAAAAAATTAAAAGATGCTGCAAGAATTTCATCATTCTATAGAGTTTCTAAAAAAGAAACACCCAAAGAAAATCTTCTTTCTCCCTGCAAGGTGTAGCTACACAAGAGCCTTGGGCTGACTATTCTTTAGTAAGTCTTACTTTGCACTTACAATCTTTCGACCAATTTCACTCTTGGCTTCAAATTAACTGGCTTTCCAATATCTTCTTGAGGGCATGTACATTATTATTTGAATATTTCAATACCATAGCTATTATTATTATTAGCACCGCATCTTACTACCCCTTCGGGTTACACCCACTGACGCTAATGTGAAATGGTAAGGTGATTGTGAGATGAAAATACCATAGTTAAACCTGTGTTAGGCATTATTTTGCACAACAATTAAGCAAAGTACTTATTGTAAGTGTTCATTTGAATGAAAACATTGAGTTATCTTTCGAGTTTGAATAATATAAAGCAATATTTGTGCTACAAATATTTCAAGATGAAGTTCTGTAATAGATACATTCATAAATCATAAGTACAAACATAATTTTTAGAGTGAAAATTTTTTTTGGAAAAAAAATTATAGCTCAAATTTGGATTTTTAAATGTATTTATTTAGCTAATAATCATAAATTAAATTCTCTTTTTGTCTTTCTTCCCACTATCCATATCAGCCACTTTGAATAGTAAAAAGATTTCGAAGAAGCTATGAAAAGCTTCTGTGACAAAATGCACTTGTAAATTTGTCACACATAATTGCAGAGACTAAACATTAGACGCGAGCTGGGATGAGAGCACAACTAAAGCGATTTCTCTGCTTCATACCAGTGACCTTGGTGTTATTTCTTTATATGTATTTTTATTTTTTACAAAATTATGTTGGCAATAGTGAATATAATGTAGTAGCATTTACTTACATGCTTTAGATATTTGCTTACTTTATGGTAGTTAAATTACTAGTTGGTGTTAAAATTATATTAAGTAACAGTTTTAAAATGATCAAATATTGAAATATGTCATATAAAATGAAGTCGTTTGATAATTTATCAAAGTTTTATCCTTCCTTCGAAATTTTTCAAATATGTGAAGTCGAAGTCAAAAGAAATTTGACCTTGAACTCTGACTTCAACTTTTCGAAGCTTCGCACACCATTACTCTCCGTTAAAAATAGTTAAATTAGGTAGACAACAGCTTACCTTATCAGAACCTTAAAACATTCTGTATTTAACTTACAAACTACACTTAGAAAAGTCTGAAAAGCATTAAGATTAAAAGTAAATAAAAGCTATAAAGCTAAAAGAGTATTACAACTTACATGGCTCGAAGTCAAAGACTGTCTGCCATGAGAAAAAAAACACATACACACACACACTCAAACTAGTAAAACAAAAAATATATAAATAGGCTCTTAACATTATCTTAAAAACTATACATACAATATAGGTTTAAGAATCAGTGCAAAGCAGATAGGTCAGTTGTATCGTCTGCCATGGGAGATAAACATGAGGATTTCTTAATCTCTTTAACAATATATTTTTGGCACAAATCAAGCATGCACTGCAAAAGCTCAATTTCTAACGTCTTAGAGGTCCCTCAAAAACATGGGTTCCTTCTATATGGCTATTATAAGCAGCAGCAATTTTTCTGGTATAATCTATCGATTCCAAAAATATGCCTTTATCAATAGAGCCTTCCTTTATGTTACTATCACAAAGAGGAAGATTACAGTTACCACATATTAAAATGTCTTATCACTCTAGAAAGAATCTGTAGATTTTTTTCCACCCTTTCATTATGTTTGTGAATATTTTCCAAATATGCTGTGTTAAAATTAGCAGAAATGTGTTTTTCCTAGCAGCTGAAACCTGAGAATTAGTTTTATGATTTATATAGTTTTCATGCTTGTTAATTTTCAAGCTAAGATGCTTAAGGTCGCATACACTGCTTCTTGTCCAACTGTCATCAACACCAAATAACAAACACACAAAACAAAATAAGAGTTACTTTCATCACACCCACATATCTATGGCTTTTTTATTATATATTTTCTTAACAAAACAGCACATAAACTATTGTGTTTATTTGCACTTTATTTGTATCTGGCTTAAGTTCAATTTGGTCATTGGCCTTGACTTGTTTATAATTTCGAAATTTTCTTCTAATGATAGAGAACAACAATTAATTTTTTTTAATACCATAAACTTTCACTTTAAATCAAATAATCGAAAACTCGGGAGAAAACCGGTAGAGTCGCAATTTCTACTATACAAATAAAGGACTGTATGTGGTATATATCACAGGGTCTCACTTAAACTCCGTTCAAATAATGTGCTAAGCGAGCGCTGAGATGGCAACCACCTTGTGACCCATAAAGAGCTTGGGGCGTTGGGACAGGTAGTCACAGATCACATGTTAAATTAGGTGCACTCTATGTCACACATTGAGGAAATTAGTAAAACCATAATTTCCTCAATAAAATGGGGAATAATGTAGCCATTTTTTTATTTACTTGTGTCTTTCATAATGTAGTGAAGAAATAGAAGAAAATCAGTAAGGATTTAAAAATATGTTTTGTTTCTTCTTTTGCTTTAATTTGCAGGGAAGGAAGAACCCCAGAGCTTCCCCTCACAAGCCGCTCCTGTATTAATATATTGTGTGTTAAGAGTGTAATTATTAAATTGCTTAACTTCATCTTTATTGTACTGTTATTATTATTAGCACCGCGTCTTACTACCCGTTCGGGTTATATGCACTTACGCTAATGTGTATGGTAGGGTGATTGTGAGATGAAATGAAGGACCTACAGTTGAACGTAGAATCCAAACCACGGTGGAGGCCTGGCATTCCTCACATTCACAAGATGTCTTGTCAGAGGTGATTTATTGTACTGTTAAAAGCCTCCCTATTTTGTCCTTTGTTTTCCAGGGTTACACTTCAGACACATTCATTATATCTGGTGGAAAAAACCACTTACATTTTAACTTAGAAAACTTTTTAAAATATGAACAGCCTGAGAACTCTTTTAGAGTCGCTAGGATGAAACAAAATATTTTAAAATACTTTGTCATAATTTTAAGAACCCACCTCCTTGAGTGTGCCATACTTCTCCTTGTGCGTGACAGCCATGCGTGCTCGAGCCAGATCCAAGGGGTAAGTCAAGGACTGTGATGTCACTCCTGCCAGAGATCCAGCCAGGAACCTCAATTGAGGAGATGTGCTATATAGATCAACAAGAGTTAGAGTTTATATTCAATAAAGAAGTAAGCAAAGTTTTCAAAAATGTAGTGAGGGCTGTTATCTCTTTAGGGTAACCTCTCACCCAACAAACAAAAAAAGGTAGTAAAGTTACTTAATAAATTAACGAATAGTATTGAAAATAGATTAAAATAGTTGTTATTGAAGCATTTTATTTTGAATCAGTTAACCAAAAATGGTCTATTCAAATCAAATATATTAACTTAGGTAATTAGTCTCATGATGTTCCAAATCGTTTTACTTTCTATGTGAAAACAGTCTTCAATGTTGGTCAAATGAAATGTGAGTCATTTTTGGCAGTAAATTGATTTTTATTAGGGATGGGACGCTTAAATTCTTCAAATCCTTAAGGATATTAAAGATTTGAGAAAATGTTGATTTGAAACTGAAATACTTAATAAGAATTAATTTATAAATACACACACACCTAATTACGCCGTTCCCTTATGGTGTAACTTAAGTTTTCTTACACTGTTTCAAAACTTTTAATCATTTATTTTCATCCAATCCGAAACAATATTTTAAACATAATTATACTTGTACTTGTTCTCCGTTTTGCAATGTTATCTATGATGTGTAATATAGTGCATATGTTAATACCTTTTAATAAAGGCATCATATTTAATTGAAAAAGAAAAAATACTTGTCTTTTTATAAATATAAAAAGACAAGTATATTTAATAAATTATTCAATGATTATTTTATAGTATTTTGAAATTTTTAACTGAATAAAATATTTGTATCCACTGAGGGGGTGCATCATTGTAAAGAACTTGTTTCCACCACGTTCAATCACATGGTTTTAATTCCTCAGTCAACATTTTGAAGCTATGTTAGTTAGACCTTTTGTGAAAGTGATGTGAATATTTTTTAAGTGGAATAAAAAGATAAATAAGCTTTGTATCTGACCTCAAATAAATATTTAATATAAATAATATTGGGCTAAATTACTGTGGTTAACTATCCAATTCATACATTATCCAAAGTGACAGATGTAATCTGTTGGCGTAGGGATATATTAGGGATTATGGCCCTGAAAGAGATAGGGTTTAATGAGGTGGACTGGATAGAACTAGCTCAAGATAGGGATAGGTGGCATACTTATACGAGGTTTAGCTATTAAATAACCGGACTGATGCTCTAAAAAATTTTGTCTACAAAATTACTCAATGGACATGTTATCACCTTCAATGAAGTCACCTCCCCAGTCCGTACACATTACCATAGTAATCTTCCACTGTTGGAAGCAATATTTCAGGTCCTTTTCTGAGAGGCTGTTCATGAGCTTAGTCGCTTTTTTCTTCACGGCATCAACAGACTCGAAATGGGTTCCTTTTAGTGCAGACTTGATCTTAGGGAACAAAAGTCACATGGAGCTAGATCAGGTTAGTAAGGTGGATGTTCCAACAACAGAATCTTGTGCTTTGCCAAAAACCTCTGGATAGACAGCACTTTATGTGCTGGTGTGTTGTCCTGATGAAGAATCCACGAGCCTTTCTTCCACATTTCAGACCTTCTTCTTATGCGTTCACTAAGGGTTGTCAAAACCTCCTTATAGTAAACCTTGTTAACAGTCTGACCTTCAGGTACACAATCAATATGAACAATCCCTTGGATATTAAAAAAACTATCATCATTGCTTTGAATTTTTACTTACTCATTCGTGCTTTCTTTTGTCTCAGTGAACTGGGACTCTTCCAATGCATGGATTGGCGCTTAGTTTCAGGGTCAAATTGAAAAAAACCATGATTCGTCACAAGTTATCACATTTTCTAAAAAGTTGGGATCATTTTTGATGTTATTAAGGATGTCAGTACAAATGTTTATTTGAGTTTTCTTTTGCTCAGGAGTGAGCAGTTTTGGTATCATTTTAGAGCAAACTTTTTACATGTGTAAATTTTCATGTAAAATTTGTAGAACAGTTTCCTTATGGATATTAAATAAGTCAGCAATTGCTTGAGCGCTCAGGCATCGATTTTTTCAAACAATTTCACTCACTTTTTCAATATTAACATCTGTTTTTGATATGCGGGGTCGGCAGTGGCGCAGATCGTCTTCGATCTGTTTCCTCCCCTCCTTAAATTTTTTAAACAAATCGAACACTTGAATACGAGATAGACACTGATCACCATAAACTTCCTTTAATAAATTGTATGTTTCTGTAGCGAATTTCCCAAATTTTACAAGAAACTTCACGTTGACTAGCTGCTCACCTTTTACACTCAACATAATTCCGACAAAGCTCAGATAGTTTAGTTTAGTTTATTTAGACATAGTTAAAATAAAACATTACATTAGTACTACAATCAGTCAATACAATTTAGATAAACAACAAAACAGTTCTTAGAATAATAACCTTAACAAAAAAATAAATATATTCAACTAAGTGAAATAGACAACCTGAACATTTCCTAGACCTAACCCCAGTACCTATTTAAAAAACTGGGGCGTGCTACCCTTCTTAACTCTATTCTCCTATTTCACAATTCCTTTTTATTTATTAACTACATCTAGTTTTGCACCTAAACCTAATGTCCATATATTACCGCCTACCATTTGTTGTTCAACTAGTTGGTTCACCCCGGGTATATAACGCCCCCGGTACCCCACCCCACTGGATATCCCGCCGCTACCGGATCCGGTGGTTCCGGGTCAGCAAGAGCCCCAACGGGGCTGGGCATCCCCTTATTCACCACCTGGGGAGGTGCCCTATCAAGATCTCGCTCCACCTACCTTCCCCACAAAGCAAGCACCATGGACCTAAACCTAACTTATATACTAATTACTATAAAAATAGTACATTTAATTCAAAAGTAAAAAAAAAAGAAAAAAAAGCTTAACCTAACTTATCCTAATCACTTCCTCAAGGCTGCAGTCTTTTCCTGGTCCTCTCATACAGACGACTGTTGCCAGCCGATGGAGAGGGTCCCCGACGGTCCGGAAGCCCGTTTGCTCGAACCCTACTACACACTTGTCTCCAAGTATGGGGATCCACTGAGCAGAGGGGTGAATTCCGCCGTCAACTCATTCTTACATCATGGCTCTACCCAACTGGAACTGCAGCTCCCCACGGTTCATCGGAGGTTCCCACCTCCGGAATCCAGTGGATACCGCACTCAGCTGGGCTCCGGATATCCAGGAGTCTCATCTCGGTCCACCCTACAGCCTACCGTCTCTATCCATATCCTTATTCAATAAATTTCCGCTACCAGATATGGTCTTCAAAGTCCTCCATGTCTGTCCCGTCACCACTACTGGTACCAGTCTCATCGCTGCTACTGGTCGTCCCTACCAGTTCCCCAATCGTTACGTCTAGATTTACGTCCTGTCTCCTGTCACGTCGTCTCCTCTTTAAGTCTTTCACGTACCTGTCCCTCTCCCTACGTGACGCGTCATCCGCAATCCTGTCGAGAAGTCCCCACCTGTTCACATCCCGAACTACATGGTACACAGTACTAGCCTGCAGAGGCACCTGCAGATCCGCCCTTGCTTCTAGTGTTTGGGGGCATTCTAATACGACATGCTCAGGCGTGGCCTTCTCTCCACAATCGCATTTGTCACTATCAGTCATTCCCCTACTAAAAAGTGCCGCTCTGTATGGCCCATGACCAGTTATGTAATGCACCATTCCCGTTGACAGCTCCAAGTACTCCATCCTCATCCGTTCTCTTACATCAGGAAAGATCCGGTAGGTCCTCCTGCCCGTGTCACTCGCGTCCCAGTCGCTTTGCCACTCATCCAGGAGAGCCTCTCGGACCTGTCCCTTAGTACTCACCCCCACTCTGGTCAGTTCTCCCACCTTAACAAGATCACCCTTCCTGAGCCAATACAGAGCAGCTCTTTTCCGCACCTCCAAGTCCAATGGCCAGATACCCAGGGCCACGCACAACGAGTCAGTTGCCACCGTCCTAAAGGCGCCAGAGAGCCTAAGAAGTACACTCCTTTGCATGCTTCTCACTCTTACTCTCTGTACCACTCGCTTTAATCTATGCGCCCAGACACTGGCTCCATAGCCCACGATGGAGACTAGCAGAGCCTGGTGATAAAGCCTTATGCACCTCATAGGTAGCATAAACCTCTTATTTCCTATACCTATGATCTTATTCATCACTCTTAATGCCCGAACACATGCGTTCTCCACGTGCGCAGTGAAGTTCCTCTTCTCGTCAAGAGTGACGCCTAGGTATCTGGTATTCCTACTACGTCGTATACTCCGTCCGTCCATTTTTATCATCGGATCCCTTTTCAACTCTCCCCTAAATAGCACATAGGTCGTCTTTGCTGGCGCCAAGCTTAACTTCACCCGCTTACACCAAGAGTTAAGCCCTGCAAGCACCGCCCCACTCTTGGTCTCTAGTTCCATCCTTGTCCCTGCCTCCACTATCAGGAGAACATCATCAGCAAAGGCGACCACTCCCGCCGTTCCAGGGAGAGCTTCCACTTCCGATAACCCAGGCTCGAGCCCTAAGTCCCAGAAAATTGGCCCACTGACCGATCCCTGTGGACATCCCTTGGTTAATTTCTTACTTATCTTCATTCCTGGACATCTCAGGGTAGCATACCGATCTCTACAGTAGTCCCTAAAGACCCTGTAGAGATCTCCTGGACACTGTATTTCCCTTAATCTCTCAAACAACGCCGGCCACCACAGATTGTCGAACGCTCCCGAGATGTCCACAAAGATACCAACAACGTATTTCCCCTTACACCTATCAACCAGGTTCATAGCCTCACAGATAGCGTCCTCAGTCGATCTGCCCCTCCTAAAGCCGTACTGCTGCCTATGCATACCCACCTCTCTCCTGTGTTTCGCCAATTTATCGCAGATCACTCTTTCTTGCAGCTTACCACATGTATTCATTAAACATATGGGCCTGTACGACTTCGGGAGTTGCGGGTCTTTCTCATCGCCCTTACTGAGAATGACTATCTCACTCTGCTTCCACACGTTGGGCACTTTGCCCTGAGTGGTACACTCATTCAACAGTCCCGTAATGAAGGGCGCTATCTGCTCACTGATTTCCTGAAGCACCTCAACCCTGATACCGTCGGGTCCAGGCGCCTTCTTTCTTTTCATTTGGGCTATGTACCTGGTAACCTCTGCCTGTGTTATCGGATCCGTCCTCGCCCTATTTAGATAGGGCTCCATCATTTCACGTCTCATGTTCATCTGCTCGTCATTGTCCAGTCCATCGTCATCAGGAAGCAAGGTATCTACAAGTAGCCTCGCGGACTCTTCCCATCCCACAGTCATGCCCCCTTCCGGCCTTCTAAGCGTCGAGATCATGGCTGGGGGCCTTATCTTCCCGGTTGCTATCTGAAAAGGCACCCCCCAGGCGTTATTTCTTAGTTCTTCCTGAACATAACGTTCCCAGCCTTCCCTCTTCGCCAGGGCCAGGGCAGACTCATATTCCTCCTTCCTTATCCTATAAGTCACAAGAAGTACCTCCTTCTTCATCGGTTCTACCTCAGCCTGGTACCACCGTCGAGCCTTTCTTGCTACTCCCCGAAGCCTCCCGAGCCTGTCACTCCAGAACCTGTTGACTGTACTCCTTCCTCCTCTTATTACCGGAATGGCAACCTTCATGGCTCTCTGTATAGCTCTTGTCAGCTCTTTCGCCATCTCATTGACATTACCGCCCTCTATCAACTCCGGCAAGACTAGTTCCTTCCGAAGTCTGTTCCAGTCCGCCTTCTTCAGGTTATACCTCAGCCTAGTTATTCCATCAGTCTGTACCATTCCTCCTACATACTCAAAGGTGATCAGGTTATGGTCACTCACTGTCATCCCATCAAGTACCTTCCAGTTTTGGATCATGCCAGCCGCCTCTTGGTTGCACAGCGTTACATCGATGTTTGATCTGGCACCAGCAGGTCCCACATATGTCGATGGTTCCCCATACACGTTTATCACCTCTAACTGGTTAGCTACTATTACCTCAACCAGCTTTTCGCCTCTCTTATAGGCTCTGTGTCCTCCTAACTTCCCATCCGCTCCCCTGATGTCGTCGCTAAACCATAGAGGTGATCTCGCGTTCGCATCCGCCACCACAACCAAGGGCTTCCCTCTAAAGGTTCTTACCATGTCCTCTAGCTGCTCCAGATAAGGTTCAATCTCCTCCCTATACTGGAAGTACATGTTTACGAGGATGAACACGCCTGCGTCTGCTCTGATTTCGACGCACGTGACCTTCTCATGACAGTACTCATCAACCGTTGTTACCGTGACTTCCTTATTCGCCACTACTATTAGACTCATTGCCCTCTCACCACCATGAATCAGCTTTGCTGTCGGAGGTAGCTGTGATTCCACAATGTTGCCACCCCTAGTCATATATGGTTCCTGGAGACATACTATGTCCAGACTCATCTCTTCCATCACTACTTTTATTTCGTCCATCACGGTCGCACTCCACATAGCGTTCAACTGCCCAATTTTTATTCTTCCGTTTCTCTCACCCATCAGGGATTATGCGTATACACATAACACTTGGGCCAAGCTTCCTTCGAATCGAACGCTACACGACCGTTTGCTTGAACAAAATGCTTATACTACTCTTCAGTATCAAGTACCTCTTTCCTTCTCACAAAAACCTTCTCAACTTTCTCGCGTAGTGACTTCAAATCAGTCGGGAGGTTCTTTACCTTTAGCTGTATTCTGTCAAGGGTCCACTTCGAAAAAGGCTACGACTGACACAATCTTGAAATTTGGAAGGTAGAGGGAGAAAATAACATAGAATAGTAGCTGGCCCTGCTGGTTGTTGCTGAGTCCTCAGCTAAGTGGCAAAACAATGAGTCCGGTTATTTAGTAACCACACCTCGTATGTAATTGTGGCAATGAACTTTCGAGTTCCTAATGCCATAGAGTAAGTAAGTTTATTGATGATTGGAGTGAATCAAGCCCCCCGGTGGCACAGGAACATTTTTATTTGGGGGGGAGAGGGAGGGTTGAAATAATGTGCTTTTATAGGGGATAACATTTTTGGGATTAAAAAAAGACCAAGAAAACGTAAAACAGCTGTGCCTCGCACTACGCGAGTGATTGGTTATGATAAATAATTGTGTAACACGAAAAAACGTAACGGGAATTGATTTTAACATGGGTGAGATAGGGATTACTCCAAAGGAAAAAAGTAAATAAAAACCTAAAGCTTGTAAATGAATGCAATTTTTATAAATTAATCTAACTAGTTTAATACTATAGGTAGCCTACACTTTTTATCAATCTTCAATCCACTGAAGTTTTTAAGCAAATGCAATTTTTAATAAATCTATTTAATTAATACAATGCTACAGGTATACTTACTGTTAATCTTCAATCACATGATAAATTATCTGGTTCTGACAAATCTGGATTATCACCCTCTTGCTTTCTTAACGGCCAATGGATTGTAGGCTCTTGCTCTCTTCAAGGCCCTGTGACTGTAAGCTCTGGCTCCCTTGAAGGCCTTGGTACTGTAAGCTCTGGCTCTCTTCAAGGCCTTGGGACGGTAGGCTCTTGCTATCTTGAAGGGCTTGGGACGGTAGGCTCTTGCTATCTTGAAGGGCTTGGGACGGTAGGATCTTGCTTTCTTGAAGGCTCTGAAACGGTAAGCTCTTGCTATCTTGAAGGGCTTGGGACGGTAGGATCTTGCTATCTTGAAGCGCTTGGGATGGTAGGATCTTGCTTTCTTGAAGGCCTTGGAACAGTAGGCTCTTGCTCTCTTGAAGGCCTTGGAACGGTAAGCTCTTGCTATCTTGAAGGCCTTGGGACGGTAAGAGCTTGCTTTCTTGAAGGCTCTGAAACGGTAAGCTCTTGCTCTCGTGAAGGCTCTGAAACGGTAAGCTCTTGCTCTCGTGAAGGCTCTGGAACGGTAAGCCCTTGCTCTCTGGAAGGCTCTGGGACAGTAAACTCTTGCTCTCTGGAAGTCACTTGGAGTGTAAGCTCTTGCTCTCTGGAAGTCCCTTGGACTGTAAGCTCTTGCTCTCTGGAAGGCCCTGGGATGGTAAGCTCCGGCTCTCTTGAAAGTTCTTGACTGACAGCTATTGCTGTTGTGAAGGCCCTGGGTCGTTAGACTGAAGATTTTCAACTTTTTTTTATGAAATGGTCAAAACTCAACTGACGGGCAGTATTTTCCCTCACTCTATAGAGTTCTTTAAAGCAAGCCAAATAACTTGATCTTTCTGGCAGCTTTGGCACTTCTATCCATGTTATGATCATTCTCTTCAATGATTCTAATTACACTGTCAATGGCTTTAAAAATTCAGCAATTTGTTTCGTTGTAGTTGTTTGATAAGCTCGACAACATAAAGTTCGTTCACGGTAGGAGTTTACCCCTGAAAGGCCTTTTTCCCTACCAGAAATCTATTATATAGTAGGATATTGGTAGGAAAAAAGACCTTTCAGAGGTAAACTCCTACCGTGAATGAAGTTTAGGACCCTTTCTCTTCCTCCTTTATGCCATTCTCCATTTCTACAAGATCTTTATTGGTGAGCTCTATTGTGTGGGATTGAAGCAATTCATCCACATTTGCCTGGTCTACATCCTCAAATCCAACATCTTGCTATGTCAACGATGTCATGTCTTGAATTGGAAAGCTCGTGTTCAGGATTAAAATCATGAGAGTCAGAACCAACTGTACAGTAAGATCTTTGTCCTCACTGTAATGTGGTAGGTCACGTCACCATCGCACAGGGTGACTGCAAAACTATTGCTGACCATGCATTATTTTTATTATTTCTTAGTTGCGCTATAGCAAAAATGCATAAAGTGATATCGCGTATAACGAGGGATACCTGTATCTAAATGTCGTCCTATTGTGTATTTTTCTCATTTATTTTAGTCATGCCAAGCATTAGAATTAATACACACAAACAAATTAAGAAAAATTATATATGATGTAGCTTAACTAAAAATTATGAAACACTGACAATTAAAGTAGGTATCCACACACCTTTGACCTTTATTTGTTACTAGATATAAGACCACTAAATAAAGTCCATTCACCGTAGGAATTGATTTCTGAAAGGCCTTTTTCTCTACCATAAAACTATTATATAGTAGGATATTGGTAGGAAAAAAGACCTTTCAGAGAGTAATTCCTACCGTGAATGGGGTATAGTTTTGCAATTTTCAAGTTTGTTGAGCCTCTCAGGGTATGCATTCAACATACAACGGTGATTTAGTCCCCGTTGCCTCATCATGGAGCGAAAATGGGTTTTTTCCCATGCAAGCATTGAAAAACTTCTTTCTGCTATCGATGATGTAGCAGGTAGCTGGTATCACTATCAGAGTTTTCAAACAGTGTGTGCTCCAAGCACATTTTATTTTTACTATGTTACCTTAATGTGAACTTTGTATCTGGCCTCACAAGATCTTTACTTTATCTAAAAGTTTTACTATATTAATTTGGGTGGGTAAAAATGATACTTTTTACCCCCCTCAATTCTTAGGAGGGGTAAAATTTACCCCCGTACCACCCTGTTCCTGCACCACTGCAAGCACCCCTGAGAAGAGTACAAACCAAAAGCCAAATTGTGTTTCTTGAGAAAAAGTTGTACTTGTTTAATTGAGTTAATATAGTTATGTAAACACTTGGATAGATAAATGGTCGGTATTTTGACACCACTCTCCTTCGGTGGCTTTAGATTATTAATAAATACTCCAAAACAAATGTATATATCTATAGTTTTTAAAGAAATATAGAATTACTAGACCCTTAACTTAAATGAGCCCCAAAATTTCTATATAATGTATGCTTAAGTTTCAATTCAAAATCCCTAAATAAAATTCTATCAAAACCCTACTTGAGATCTTTATGAATGAAATGAAATTAAAATGACAACTTTGGTACTGTCAGGAACTGTATCGATTAATAATTGGAACTAAATGAAGTAAAACACCTAACAACAGTTCAACATAGCCGTTTGGCTAACCAATTAATTCTGATAAAGGAAAAATAGTTTTATTACCATAAGCCATGTTTATGTTAATATAAAGACTAAAATATCAACTACGCTAGAGTTTTCTGACCTTGGTTATCCAAATACATAAGAGGAAATAAACACAACAAGGAGAGTAATTTATTTTAATTCATCAGTTTTTTTGAAGTTGAGAATGTGCCCATTTTTTTAAATCCTGTAGTCTGAACCCTACACATACATTAATTGGACTAATTAGTGTATAACCTTAATGGGTAGTAAAAACAAAATCAAGCTAATTGAATATGGATGAGGAAGCTCTAACTTTTAGAAGAAATGTACCCACATTTGTGTGGAGGTAAAGTGATAAATCATTTAGGGACAATCACCTTTAGTACACCCAGGCAGGATTTGAACCCCTAACTCCCTGTTATCGGCAATCCAGTCTAACACAAGAGTGACAGTTTTGACCATGAGACCACCAATGCAGGTTTGAGTAAGGTTGCTATGTTTTTAATTTAAGACATCATCAAACTATCGGTACCAAAGTCAAGCTTGCTAGTGTTCGCCTTACTTTGTGGACAAAACCTACTTTTTATCCTTGTCCATGTCAATGTGAAGCACCCTCTTCCATTGTTCATGGGCAGTGAACTGGATCGCAGAATACGGGATGATACGTGCCATAGTAGCAGAGTTGCCTCGCCATAAGCTTATGAGTCCTTCCTGCTGATAGGTCCTCACAAGGAACTTGATCGCCTCTTTTGCCGAGTAGGGCTTTTCAGAAATCTAGCAACATGGGAGCACTTGTTTAGGTTTATACTAGTGAAAGGAACATGTTGACATTAATAATTAGTAGTAACGGTAGGAGATGGGAGGAAGTGATAGCAGAGAGTGTGCAAGTGAGAGGAGGATAGTGGAAGAGAGTGCAGGAGGAAGAATGGTGGAAGGACAGAGGGAGATGGGGGAATTTTACTAAACAAACCTAACCACGAGCTGGAAACAGTTCATAATGATGATGAGTAAAAGTAATAATTATAATAACACTATATATGTATGATTGGATATAAACTTTCTAATCAAAGATTACAAACTAACTTAAGGCCTATTAAAGCAAATGTATAGAGATTTTCATATGATGGTAGGTAGTTTTCTTGACAGCTACAAAAGTTACTAAAGCTAGTTTTAAATATTATTTTCATAATTCAAATTTTACTATTTAAGGAAGGTTAATACTTTCTTACAACACACTTTCTTGTGATTTTCAGATTTTCCAGAAAGAGATTTAATTTTCCACACAGGTTAGATTGAAGTATAAAGTAATGAAATTTATTTTTCTTAACATTAACTAATGTGCAGTCATGTAATTGATGTTTAAAACAGTATGATTTAAACTTGATGGGGTTATATAACAGTCTTGTTGACACCACATAAATCTTTAAAACGATTTTAACATTTGTATTTTAATTCAATATGGAGTAGGTTTGTATACGTTTTAAAAGCTTTTCTTATGTTTCTGTCCCTATAGGTTTGTCTACTGGGTTATACTTAGGAAAAGAATAATTTTTCTAAGTGGGCTTTCTTCTCTTTATTTCCACTCCTCAAATTATCGTTCCTTATTTTTATCAATTCTGAAGTTTTATAATAACATTTAGGGATTGGGTCATCTTGTTATTGTTACTATCTACAGATGATTATATTCTGTTTATGAATCGACAGCTCTGTTGAATGTAGGCTTTCATAATTTACTGTAAAGTTTGTGAAGGTAACTGCTGAAGGGAAATGTGGGTGCGGTTCACAAGTAAGGGAAGGGGACCGATTAGCGCCACAACACCTCTTGCAGCTCCAACTGAACATTTTCATGCGTTAGTATGATCCATTATGGTATGGGCCCTAAAAATAGCAATCTGCAGCCAACATACACAAGCTTGGAAGAAATGAAGCAATTATGTTGCATTCAGCATCAATTAAAATTAGAGATGAGTTAGCTACACATTTTCTTCAGTTCAAATCTCACATCCAAATCTTATAAAACATGATAGTCAAATATAAACCATATTTAAATGATTTAATATTTTTATTAAAATAAGGATTCACAATAAATTAAGTTGTAAATTATTGGTTTTGGGTCTAGTTGTTAGGTTTGTCCAACTATTATGTAGGAATAAGCCATTAGTAAGCATTATTGTAGCATAAAAAAATCATATTTTTTATAGTAATATAGAGTTTGACATTTTTTCAGATCCTTAAATCTCAAATACACAGGATGTATATTAATTGGTATCAAATATTCTGAGGGTGCATTCCAATCAACCAAGCACTAAGAAAAGTTAATATTAGAACATGGGTCTAGAAACGCTTAGTTTTAGAGTTAGTGAAGGTTTTCCTTAAAGAATATTGGTCACGGGGGTCCAATGAATGGCCTGCCAAATCATTAGATTTGAACCCAATGAATTTTTATCTCGGAGGATAACTAAAGTCCATTGTTTACTCGACCCCTGTGTCTGATGTTGAGATTTTAAGCGAGCGTATTGTAAATGTATGTGAGAAAATACTAACACCCAAAGTGTACTCAACAGGGAATGACAAAACATGGAACGCAGGCTCAAAGGGTGTATTGAACTAGGACACCATTTTGAAAAATTTTGGTAACAAAATGTTCTATATATATATTTATTTTAAACTTTATCTTGTTTAATTTCACTAGGCTACTTCTTCTGTTGGATTGGTTATTAATTGAACAATAAAATGCCTCTGAGCTCAGAAACTAAGCATTTCTAGACTCATGTTCATTCAAACTTTTCTCAGTGTTTGATCGATGGGAATACACTCCCAGAACATTTGAGACCAATCAATATAAACCTTGTGCTTAGGCTTAAGGATATGAAGTATCAAAGGTCCAATTCATAATAACTAGAATATTGATTAAATTATAATATTATGATATTTATGACTCAGATATAGCAAGGTCTTATCATGATAGTGTATACTGTCAAATCTTGTTTAGTTTGGTCATGTGCCAGCAGTTGCATTATTCCAATGGGTACTACTTGTGTTTTCATCACAAAATATCGTTAGAAAACGGTTGATGATGCTCCTGACTTGATCATTTTTCTTTCTTTAAGGATGAAATTATATCATATTTGTCAAATATGACACAAAGTCCATGAAAGTTTCAATAATTTCTCTCAGCCTTCTCAGCAATAAAAAGCTAGTAGTTTGAGAATCTGAATTAGAAAGCCATTGAAAAAATATCAGTTAGGTTTTTTCTTTCTTTCTAAAGCCACAGATTGTTGGGTAGAGGGTAGATACATAGGAATAAATAGTTTTTTTCACCAATTATGATTTTTAATATCTTATAAAGAGTTTTCTTTAGGACACTTTTACCAATAAAATGTTGAGTACATATAAATCATGTGTAGAGTGCCCTTGATATCAAAGAAAATTTATTCAACCCAAATGATAGTTTTAAATATATTACAGAAAGAGGTCAAGCAACAGCTAACATCTGAACTAAGTTTTTCTTTGATGTAATGTCCCAAATCCTTATTATTAAGTTATGGATTAAAATCTGAACATTTACAAAAGAATGTTTAGAATTTGTTTTGGTAAGTATAAATTAGTTTTAATGTTATGTATTACAGACTTATTTAATTAAAATGTGATAGCAAACTTTCGAGTTCATAATAACATAGAATAAGCTAGTATTTATATTTAAATGAAATTACATTGTTAATTGTTTAAGTTATATATTGGCAGCTTGGCAAGGTAGTAAAAGGACTGAGCTAACGGCGAAACCTATAGTCTAGAAAGAGATCAAGTGTATGTATAAGTGTCTGCACTGCAATCAAGAATTCAAGAGTGAAATGCTTTATAGAATAATATATTGTAATAACCTGAAAGTTTATCTTGGTCCGGTCAAGTGGTGCGATGGTGGTCTTGGCTGCTGCACCTGCGATGGCACCTGCAGTTAAACTGGTCACCACAATTCCTGTGTTACTTAACTGAAAGAAATAGATCACCTTTTGTGCTAAGAGCCCCACTAATAATTATATATAATAATGGAAAATTACACCCCAGGCCTCTTAATAAAATTGTGGACACATTTAAAATGAGTTAGATGATGCATTTAGAATCGAAAAACATTTAAGATTAACCTTATCCAGCCATTGGCACCATCACACATTAAATATTAGGTTATGAACCATCCTCTCATGGTTAGATAAAAACTTTGTTAATCTATTATGAAGCTAAATTAATTATATAAAAAAGTCCTTGACAATCTTCTTCTGAATAGAGTATTTTTGTAAGAAGAATTAATATGGATTGCTGTGATTTAAAAATAAAGTATAAATAAAGCTGCAAAGCACACACTTAAATCTATACACATAATAAAACTTGTTTGTATATTTGAATTGATTTAGAATTGTCTGTTTGTTGTCAATAAACTCAAAACGTACTCATTAAATCGAGATAAAATCACTTCTGTTGCATGCCTTATATTTCTGAAGACAGGATAACTATTTAGCATCATGCTGTCTCATCAGTGAGCGAAGACAAGTCGAAAAAATTGTTGGTTGGATAGGTACTTTAAGTTATTTTATGGCTTTGCATGTAAATTAGGTTTATTTAGTTTTGTTTCTTGTATCTCTTATCACCTATATAAAGAGGTTTGTTTACATGTGTTTATGTTTGCAATAGACTCAAAAACTCTTGAACTGATTTAGATATGATTTTCATTGACGTGTTCCTTAAATTCTCTAAACAGCCTGTCACCTGTTTTTGTAGTTTAGATGTTGTTTCATATCCTTCACAATAGTAGTTAAAAAGTGTTTTTATTAGGCAAATATTAAATACACAGCTTATGTACAACAACTTTATTTTATTTCATCTTAGATTTACATGGATAATGTTAGGTTTATATTCATGCATAGTGCTTAGCTAAGACTAAACAATACATAGCATACAGTGCACAATTTATAGTTAAAATGCAACAATTTATAAATACATGTAGTGATTAAAGTATAAATTTAATTAAATTGATTGTCTTTTAACATAGAAATTGGCTTAATATATTAGCTCTCCTAGATAAGGTCTTTAAAACTAAACTCATTCAAGGGTTCACTTGAAAAACCAAGTTAAATATACTGTTTCAATTGAAACAAAGAATTAACCTAATCCATATTCATACTTATATAATAAAACTCTTTAAGGTTTGTCTGAACATTTGAAGTTTTGTGGTGTTTATATTTTTTCTGGGTAAAGCAAATGATAAAAAAAAAATCTATTTTTATAAGTTGTGTGTGTTTGTTTGTTGCCAGTTAACTCAAAAAGTACTTTTAGGACCAAGACAGGACTTTTCTGTTGCACTCTTTATTTGTCTGGGAAAAGGGTAAGATATATAACACCACACTTTCTCATTAGCAAACTAATTCCCTAATAGTTGGATCTGGGACTAGTAATTCAGCAGTATGGAATTTGATACACTCACCTAATTCAGATCCTTCATGAACATTCAAAATATGCCTGAAGTATGCCATCTACTCAAAACCTCACTTGTATCTGCCATCAGGTTACAGGTCAAAATAAGAAAATGGGACAATATGCATGAAGAGTGTAAAAATAGAAATTAAGCCTCAATGATTATCATGGAATTAAATTCAGTGTGTATTCAGGAATAATCAAATATATGTAGTTGAGCTGAATTTCATGTTTTTATATTAAAATAATATTAATTTCTGAACAAAAGTAGTAAAAGGGGACAGTCAGGTCACACTCATAAAAAAAAACTTTTGGAATGTCATACAAAAGCAGTGTGTGTGTGTGTGTGTGTGTGTGTGTGTGTGTGTTAGATTTTTTTTGCTATTAAGAAAAAAAAGAGAATATATATTTTTTTACATTAATAACAGATACATTCTAAAATTTACACCAGTTTACAGCAAAATACTTTAAATGTTTATTTTATATTTTAAAACATGGACTCTAAAAATTGAACAACATTTTTCAAGAGAAATGCAGTATCACATTAATTTCGCAGAAAACAACTTAAAAACAACAAACTTAAAACTAAACATCTTGACTATACATATTAAGATAGCTGAGAATAAGACATAGTGGGGTATTTAACAAAGACGCGAAGACATTCTCCAAAATATTGGGGAAAAAGTAAAAATGTGTTTGTTAATACAGAATTTAAAATCCATCCACTAAAAGCTGCCTTTGAAAAGATTAATTTTTTTCGGGACTCATTATGATCTCTTTGATATATTAAAAGTAAAATAAGATATTTCTTAAATATTTTTTAAAAATTATTTTTATCAAATGCTATTCTTATTATATTAAAACTATTTTTAATTTCATTTGATTTTTTAATATGACAACTAAAAATGCATAGGAGTAGTACATGCACAAGTATACATTTTTCTTTCATATTTATGAAAATTCTCAGTAGTTTTACAAAAGCTTATTATGAATTATTAGTTTAAAAAAAACCAAGTGCATTTAATAATGATCATAAGCTCAAAATAGATTTTTTCATAAATCTACTACATAAATTGGTAAACAATTCAGTAATGCTAAAACCAAGATGGTAATGTGAGCTATTTTTTTTATTGTTGAATGGACTAGTGGCAAAAGAAGGCATGTGAGCTCTGATTTCTGTTCGAGGTTAGTTTTCTGATTGAAATGTGTGTACCAAATCACATTTATTCTCCGGCAAATTATAATTTATCCCCAAGTAAATAATGTGATTGGTTTGTCATATAAATAAGGTAGATACATTTCGTATCTGAATTGATAATATTTTCTGGAGAAATTGAAATATCACATTGGTAGATTGACTATGATGATAAACCACAACAAACATGCAGACTTCAGTGACACTTCCCCCACTATATGAGCTATATGTTTTAGCAATGAATTGATATTTTCTGGAGAAATTGAAATATCACATTGGTAGATTGACTATGATGATAAACCACAACAAACATGCAGACTTCAGTGACACTTCCCCCACTATATGAGCTATATGTTTTAGCAATGAATTGATATTTTCTGGAGAAATTGAAATATCACATTGGTTAGATTGACTATGATGATAAACCACAACAAACATGCAGACTTCAGTGACACTTCCCCCACTATATGAGCTATATGTTTTAGCAATGTTTTCCATTTTTAAACAGTCATTTATTCTTTAATATGGTCAATTGACAATTCTCTCCAATATTTTGGTATTTTCTTTTCTATTTGTTGGACTTCCATTAGACCATTTGGTTTTCAGAGTCAGGACAGTGAGTAAATTGTCATAATGCTTGAAAAAAAATCATTTTAAACATGTTTTAACTATTATTATATAATACAATTATTAATTATGTAAGGAACGAAAGAAGGGACTTGTAATAGAAACACACCAGTTTACTAAAATAAATTATTTACTATCACTTTCACCAACGGGGACTGAAATCGTCCCATTTTGTGATTATGACCCTTACCATTCTCATCTTTTACTAAATTGGTCAGTCTGATAACTTTTCCTGTATCTGTAAATGCATAAATAAAGTTTGCTGACATTCATATTTTTGCTATTTTGTTCTATTGTAAAAAATACAGAACGTTAACTGCTCAATCAAACATGAATGTTTGGCCTAAAATGGCAATATAAAACTCTTTACTCTAATCAAGAAAAGATGTACACAAATAATCTACACTATAATATTATAAAGAGAAAAGATTTGATTTTTTGTTTTGTAATGGATAAACTCAAAAACTACTGGACCGATTTTAAAAATTCTTTCACCAATATAAAACTACATTATCAGCGAGTAACATAGGCTTTAAAAATGTCGATAGTCACTCATATTTTATTGTAGAGTCTATGATGATTCTTCAATATGTGTGTTTAAAATAATAATGACGGGCTGGGGGGTGGGGAGGAAGGGTCTAGTTAGTTATATTAATACAAAAATCCCATCACTGTTTGTGTCAACAGTATGGATGGGCAGGTCGAGTAGGATAGGACATTCTGTACATTTTTCGCACATTTAACTAAAGAAAGCTCCACTTCTCACTTCATAGTGTCTTGTATATCATGCTTTAATACCACTACTGGCTACCAGAAACCTAAAAATACTTATCCTTAAGATGAATGATAAGAAAGATGTATAATTATTATTATTAGCACCGCGTCTTACTACCCGTTCGGGTTATACGCACTTACGCTAATGTGTAATGGTAGGGTGATTGTGTGATTGTGAGATGAAATGGAGGACCTACAGTTTAACGTGGAATCCGAACCACGGTGGCGGCCTGGCATTCCCCACATTCACAAGATGCCTTGTCAGAGGTGAAGGAAGGGTTTGGCAATCAAATAAATCTGTGCTGGGACCGAGGATTGAACCCCGGCCGCCAGCATAGAAGTCTGACACCTTACCCCTAGACCACCAGGTCACCATAAGAAAGATGTAACTTAAGGAACTTCACTAACACTTGTCTGTAAAGATGATGTGCTATCACAATGTAGAAAAACTAAGCTCCTACGTAACTCAATCAGAGATTGAAAACCTTTTTTTCAGGTCCAATTCTAGTTTATTATGTTAGACAAACTCTGCCAAATTACAAATTAATTAATTTAATGATATTGCTGAAATAGTTAATCAGTTACACACTAACTTAGTAATGGGATGTTTGAGTGTGAAAAAATACATGTCAATTGAATAGGTTGGTTAAGATACATGTAAGGAAGAATCTTGTTTGATTTACATTGTAGGTTGACTTATAAAATACCTTGACAGACACTCACCGGAGCATTGTGGCTCTGTGAGTCGTTACTAGCAACATTCAACTCAATTGACTTGGGGTTGGTTTGAGAAGAGAGCTTAGTCAGGTCATCGGTGATCACAACAGACCCTTGCGCCTCTACTGTACCGTGGCTCATCCCTGCATCTCACTCACACCTAAAATAAAAACAACATATATATATATATATATATATTCAGGCAGTTGTGGGTAGCAAAATATGTATCTGAATTTAAGCAAATGAAGTTTGTGAACTGCTGCATTGGAGTATTTGGGTGTGCCATTTACATTAAGAAAAGCACTCAAAAATAATGTTTAATGTTGTTATTATTATTATTATTAGCACCGCGTCTTACTACCCGTTTGGGTTACATGCACTTACGCTAATGTGTAATAGTAGGGTGATTGTGAGATGAAATGGAGGACCTACAGTTTAACGTGGAATCCGAACCACGGTGGAGGCCTGGCATTGCCCCACATTCACAAGATGTCTTGTCAGAGGTGAAGGAAGGGTTTGGTAATCAGATAAATCTGTGCTGGGACCGAGGATTGAAACCGGACCCCAGCACAGAAGTCTGACACCCTACCCCTAGACCACCAGGTCACCCGTAATGTTTAATGTTATTTGCACATGCAAATATTGTCTGGTAGTTTAATACTGAGTAATATATTTGGTAGCCTTAAACTAACATATGTAATTTTTCCTATGGGAAGAAGTGTTTTTGTCATGAAAATGATGAGACTTCAATAATGAACATGCCATGCATCAGATCTGAACTTTATTTTTTCCCTACTGTCACATATAGTAGTTAAATCCTTTTAATGGTGTTTAAATGCTAAAATTTTCTCATATATGAAAGTTGCTATCCTCTGGAAGGGAGTTTTGATTAAGGCCTACCTTAACTTTTATTATCACCAAATCTTACTACCCATTCAGCTCAGCTTCAGCTCTATTCCATTCAACTTTATGGCTTTACTAGGCCTTATCTTTATCTTCTTCCATGTCATTTACCATCGCTATACACTCCACAGTGCTAAATTCCCTCCACACTCTTTCACTGCCTCATTCCATTGCTGTACTTCTCTTCCTTCTTCCCCCAAACTATCAGTCATCAGCAAACATCATGGCTTTCATTCTTTGCTCCCAGAGTTTCCTTGCTACTTTATTCGGGACCATTTCCATTACCATTACAAATAGTAGTAGGAAACCATTTAGGAAAAACCACTCCTAGTAAACCCAACCAAGATTCAAACCTTATTTCCCCATCATCCATCATCAGCAGGCCAGTTTAACATGAGAGTTACATCGTAGACCATTTGGCCACTAAAGCAAATACCTTCACTCTTACTAGACACTTTAAATACGTGATTTGCAATTGGGACAGGATGGTTCTAGGCACATTTTGCTCTAGCAGAAGGTTTTTAAAGCGCTTGAGCACTTTTGTAAGCTGTTAAGTATAAGCTTTGTATATTATAAGCTTACCCTTGTCCAGAATTTGAAAAAAATTAAATCTTTTCTTTAAATCCCTTTTATTTAGCTTTAAACTCCTCATATTCTAATTTCCCCCCCAGTTTTACATGTCTTCTTTGCTGCTACTCTGCGCTAGTTAAAGCATAATGTGAGAATATTTTCCCAAGGCATTATTCTAGTAAAAATATAGATTTAAGTTCTGGTAACATGGATTATATGTAAATTGTTAACAAAAATAATCAATAACATCAAACTAACTTGATACAATATCTCAATATGTTTGACTTGTGTTACCCATTTAAAAGTCAAATAACAAACATTATTTTCAAGATTATATTTGTAATAACAGGCATTATTTCCAAGATATTGATCAGAGAAGTTCCATAATTTAAAAACAATTGACATGTTGAATAGCTCGGCCTGTATACCAAGATTTGGTCAGAACAAACAGGTTAATAATTTACCAAAGCAAATAATATGACATAGGCCAAAAGTCCAATATTGGGAAGTTAAAATATAATTTTTTATGCCAAAAATGATTGAAAGAACTTGTATAGTAATAGTAGTGTCTGCTTGAAAAGCGCCGAACCAAGCGTGTTTCCTTTCTCCTGGAAAACAAGTTTTATATATCCAACAATAAAACATCACATATTATCAAGATAGTCCACCGATAGATAGATGGATAGCAGGAGCCAATAAGCAAAAATGTCAAATGTTGAGAGAGGAAGAACACTGGGGCAAGTGATGTGGCATTGATAGAAAGCCAGTCATTCTTCGTTGATACAGTTAAGCAATACAACATGGGGTGGAGCATAGTGTGGGCTGGGCCTGGGTGAACTCTCCTCACAGACGAAAAATAATATTTCTAGAACATATTTTTGTTAATGCTACAAGACTAGGTGAAGTAGGATTTGCATGCATCTTTTTGAGGTACGCTTGGTATTTATTTTTAATTTGGGCCCATCCTCCTCTTCATCATTATTATTATTATTATTATTATTAAGTACCACTGATTTGTGTCCTAATTTTAAATTGCTGTATTTGGGTTCATTTTAGTTTAGTAGACCCCTATTCGAGGAATATTACAATTTAAACTATTTTTTTAGTGTCACGTCTTACTACCTATTTAGGTAATATACATATAAACTTTCTAACTCTTTGGTTGAATAGATTAAAAAAAAGTCATACTTCTTTTAAGAAATTAATGGCCTAATAATAATCCCTACAGTACCACCAAACTAGGTTATCAACTTGGAAAATAGTCTACTAAGAATAAGGTTAGAAGGACAGTATCAGAAAGTTAACAAAAGTCACTAAATCTAAATTTAATTATTCATACTGTCAAGTCATGTGATATGTAGTTGTCACTTTTTATAGATAAGCCAGATAAAATATTACTAATAATAGGCAACATATTAGACCCATGCTTTTATGATCCAAATGATACTTGGATGATGGTAATTGTGTGAAGACACAACTTAAATTGGGTTTACATTCTCAGAAACCCTTTCAATAAGAAAGAAAAATTGGATAATTAATGTAAATGGAATTTATATTAAATAGGTAGGTACAAATATATGCATAGGTTTATTTACAAACATTAGGTTATTTTAGTATGTAAAAATAAAAAACTTAGTACTGAGAAGAAACATCACAATATTTAATTTGAAGGCTTTGGCAGCCTGTCTTTGAATCAAAACTATTTTTATCTCTGGGCTTGAATAGCATCAATGAGATTACATTTGGTGTTTTATCTGTAGCTATAAAAGGCATTCTCTGCATGAAAATAAATTATCACTCAAAAATCGTTGATAGTTTCCTTTAACATCTTTAGCCCTCTAGTGGCTCATCTAAGTATTCAAAAAGTAAGTGAAGACTGGGGGTAGGGTAGATTTGGGGAATGCCATTGGGACTTGTGGAGAGCAGAGGTTTGTGGAAAAGTTGTTCTTGCTTAGAACATATACTGTATCAAGATTGTCTTCAGTCTCCTAGGCCAACACGTTGACTCGGTGTCACTAGTCGAATCGAGACCCATCACATTAGACACGGTTGTGACTCGTAACATAGTCACATAAGTGAGCTTGATTGCAAGAGGGAGGATAGCAGTTAAAAGAGCATAGGGTAGAAAAGGGGAGGATATACTGTAAAATGTTAACCTTGTTGACAGCAAACTTAATATGGGGGGAAAGTTGACCAAATTCCCCAAATTGGTTTATTAACTTTATTATGACTAGTACCTAATTCATTATGTCCTTCCCATTTTAACTGAACTGATGAAAACAAATTGAGTTTTCATATAATATTTTATCATTCAAAAGTTTTGATGTTGGATGATTTTCTGCATGATAAAAAAAAATCCTCAAGATTTTTGGACAAAACTTATTTGATAGCAAGGGTGAAAAGTAATTTTTTCCTAGATAGCATTCAAAAACATAAAATTATGTAGGCCTACCTTTAAGTTGGATCCTTTTTTGGAGCGGGGAGGGAGTTGAGTATAATTTATTCAGTTGTACCCCATGCGCACTTATTGTAGTTTAAAATGTTTAAGATTATTTCTTATAGCTTTTATTTGTAGACGAGTAGCTAATACACCTTTAATTGCTGCAGTTAAGAGCGTTCATCATAGCAAGCCCAACTCAGCTCTTAGCTCGCATCTGTGTGCGCGAGTGTGAGGTATAGTATTCAAAGGGAAAAGAAAAAGCCGATGATATGCCTGAAATGTGTGCACTGCATTTGTGTTTGAATGATTAGGCCTACTTGAAATTTTCTGCGGTGACGATGGGAAACAAAGCGACAAAGTTTCTTGTTAATAACCACAGTATATTCCTATTATGACAGTGCTTTATGAAGCCATTCTAAAATGGTCAAAAACGGCCTTTTCAATGCAGTTTTTATTCAAATATAATTTAATATCTGAACAATGTTCAGTATTAAGAACTTCTATTAGGCCTAACTTTTTATCTACATTAATGTTTAGTCAAAAATAATCCACCTGCAATAGTGTTCATGTAAATTTACGATTTCTAGCGGACTTTATCAGAAAATTGATTGGCATGTGATGCACCATCTTAAAGCATAATTTCCATAGAAAGCCCGCTATTTGAAAACTGTAAGTTCATGTTGCCACAGTGGCTCAGAAAATATGACAATTATTGTATTTACATAGGGCACAATTAAGGAGGAGGGAGAGCAGAGATGTCATGGACCCGCAATTGAAGGGGCCCCTTAAAAGCCACACACAACTATTACTATTATTTTACTTAAAATGCTAGAAACGAAAGTCTAAACTCACTCGGGTATAGGCTGGAAATTGTTTAAGATGATGATGATAAAGATTATTGTTTTTATAAAATAGGCCTTTATTTCTTCAAAAATGCAGCAAAGAGATGAATAGCCCTATACTATCTCTTTCATCACAACGAGCATAACCGAACACTGCCTCATGCCCAGGGAGTAGAAATGGAACTGGAACCAATTTAACAGCATTAAGTTATTTTTAAGGAACCCGAACAGGAAACCTTAAAATAAATTAATTTAGAACTGGAATTGGAACCGATAAATATTAGATTAAATAAGGTTCTTATCAGTTTTAATTTTAAAACCAACTTTTAATAATTGAATTTGGTGGCCTTCTTTCTATTAAGATTAATTTGAAGTATATATTTATTTTTTACTAACACAGGTTAACCAACTTTGCTCTAGCACATATATAAAGGTTACCAAAGGGTTCACCGTTTGAGATCCTCTTCCAACATGTGTGAGGCCTTGAGGCCACTTGAGGCAGGATGGAAGGGGACGTGAGAAAAGGTGTTTTTTGGCCAAAATAAAAATAATATTGCTCCAGCACAAACATAGAGTTTAATTTTCTTCCCATGTTGATATCAACAGTTCTTGAATATCTGTCATGAGCATGGTGGCATTATCTAACAAACTTTTTTAAATGAAGAGAAAAAGTTGTCATTAAATTCTAGAATATCCTGACGGATATTCAAGAAATTTTGAGATCAACATGTGGAGAAAATTAAGTTCTATGTTTTTACTAAAGGAATATTTTATTTATTTTGGCCAAAAAAAAGTGTTGAAATAAGGACTGCCAAAACACTGGCTTTATCTCGCGTCCACTTCCATCTCACTTTAAGGTGGAATAGTTGTACCATCTGCTGATGCACACATCAACAGAGTTGAATGTGCAATTTGGAGGCAACCCATTGTTTGTTTTAGAAAGTTTAATCTTTAAATAATTCACCATTAAGTGCAACTATTGATCTCTTAATGTAGGGCCAAGTTATAAAGTTTTTTGCATAGCATTTTGATGTACTGATTTATAAACCCTTTAGCCCAATCATAGACTAGAAAATTGTTGTCAAATTCAAAATAAATAATTTTAGTATATAACCTTAGGTCCCATGGTATACCCCCCATGTCAAAATTAATTGAGCTTCTAGAAGTTGATTTTCTCAAAATTCGGAAATAAATGGTTAAGTCACCGTGATTTTGTATTTTTTTGCTAGGCTATATTCACAATTCGCAAATGTTTGTTCGGATAAATGTTATATTTTTGCATTCACCATTTATTGCTATTTTAACTTTCAAATATAAACTTAAGGATGTTTCCATGGCATACTCCCTGTATTGACTCAATTTATTGTAACTAGGCATCAGCATTTCTAAAGGCTGGATTGAAATATGTTTCACTTAATCTCGAATAATGATTAATTTGCTTGAATGGTTTTAAATATCAGTTAGCATACAGTATGGTAGGTCTAAATTAAACTAAACCCAAACAAATTTGAGAATCCAAACAGGTAGATTTTTTTAAATACTAGCAACATTTTTTTTTAAACTCTACAACATGGCACCAATATTATTTTTGTAGGCTGTAGTTAACATTTTTATTAATAACAACTATCCCAACCAAACAAAACCTAACCTTCCAGGCATTAATAACTTATTTTTCAAGAAAGTCTGGGATCATTGTCTTAATTTTTAAACTAGCCTACCTAATCCACAATTAGGCCTATTTTACAATGTTAATTTTATAATTGGATATTTGCTTTTGTGTATAGTTATGGATGGTAAAATATTTATTTCTCATATGACATTGAAACAAATTTAAGAATACCACCCTCTTTGCATTCTATTCACTAATGTCCTCATAAAAACTTAATTCAACTTTAGGCTATTAATATTTAGGAAATTTACTGTAACAAATAATTTTATTCTGAAATTATATTTTGGCAATTAATTTTCCATTTAGCATGGAAACTGGCAAACAATCTCAGCACTAGGCCTATTTATGCAACACTTTACATAATGAATGATCTTTGAACTTTAGTGACAAAATTAAAATAGCCCACCTTTTCAAGTATTTTAACAGGCTTTTCTGTATTTATCAAATTGTTGCAGTAAACCAACCAAATAAAAGTATTCGCCGCCCGTTGATATAACTTAGACTAAATTTAAATATCAATAGACATATCTTTATTTTTAAATAAATACTTAAGATATCATAATATCAAAGAGTAATAATTTAATTTTGAATTTACTAACACACACGCTAACACTTACGTAATTAAAATACTTCTCCAACACAAGTAGTGCTCGTGTGATAGAATAACAATATACACTAACATTAGTCACACAATAGTTTACACTTTAAACTTCGAAATAACCTACTTGAGACTTGATTAATAAACTAATTCATTGATCATACCGATTTGATTGTAGCTACAGTTTAACCAACAAGTTCCCTAATATTTACCTACAAATATTTTGTTTCTTTATTTAAAAAAAGTATATATTGTATAATGTATGTATTCTATAATTAAATAAATATTTGAAAATTAATTGTTTATAATTTTATTTTAAATTTACCATCAAAATTTATAATTTTACGCACAGATAATACACATTTTACAAGCGTAAAATACAAACGTCAACGTCATCTATAATAGGGATGTTCGATTCATGGGCTTTGAATCGATTCTCTGGATCGATCTAAATCAAGAAACGTAGTATCGATTCAGGCAAAAATCG